>VYZW01027374.1:0-14518 GCA_013401315.1 Balaeniceps rex
CGGGATTGTTCAATACATGATCACTATTTTCCCACAGATTCAATAGCCTACTTTTTTATTTTAGCTTTTCCTGATCGGTTAATTTTACAACAGTACTATATAAAATACAGATATATGTATAGATATCTTTTTAGTAGTAGAAACTAATTTTCAAGAATAAGCATAGGCAAGTTTGAGAATTGCTGTCCTGCCAGATCACTGTTTTACAGTCAACATTGGTAGTCAGGACAGTTCTTGGCACATGTCAAGATAATGAAGAAACCTCCTGAAAGATCTCAGAAGTCTGTGGCACTGCACAATAAAGAATAACTTCTTACTCTAGGCAGAATCCAGCTATATCATTAAAGAGTGTAATAACTGGCTGGTGCTAGTAATTATTACCCTTTTATTCCTTGCTCAGCCAGACGAGATTAGAAATACGTTTGCCCTTTATGTTGGGTTTATTCTTTACAAATCAAGTATTAGGGCTAGTGATAAGCATTTTTGTAATCTTTTAAAATTAATGTTTAAAACATAGTTTCACTTGTCTGTCAAATGCTAATACTTTTTTATATACACCTGTACATAGAAGTGCGTGTATTTATACATATACCAGTGCACGTGTTGATACAACTTCTATCTCGTCTGTGGCATGTTGAGCAGTTTTTAACTTAATCTTTTTTTTTAACAGAATATCTTTACAAATCATACCCTGGATGTGAATGTAAGATGGTTAGCTGTGCTGTACTTTAAAAATGGAATTGATCGCTACTGGAGATGGGTTGCACCACAGTAAGTTCTAATTTTCTTCCACTTAACCTTCTACAGTAGATTTTGTTACACTTGCCAAACTGGAAAACAGCAAATTCCTTGGTTGATAGAAATTACTTTAGAATTTATGGTGAAATTGATAAAACATTGCAACATTAGGATTCATTAATGAACCAGTCTGTTTTCATAGTACCTCTTGCAACTCTTGTTCGTGTTTTACTTTTGAAAACTGAGTTAAAAGTCTTTTTCATAGATACCAGATTTTGAAGTGACGTGATAAGCTTGATAAACTTAACACCTGGACTTTCTGATAGTGGCAGACGTGAAGGATAGGAAGCCTCTTAGATTATTAAGGAGACATTTCATTTAAGTTGATTCAGAATTTGTATTGAATATATATGTGAGAGGCAGTTGCTATCATAATAGGAAGTTCTGATCTTCATTTTTTTTGTTGTTGTTCCGATATGTGGGTTCTGATAATGTGTGACAAAAACTTCTCCAAAGAAGCTAAAAATCTAGCCAGTATTCTTGAGCACCAAATAATTTACTTATAAGTTACAAACAGTGCCATTATATTTTGTGATACCTACAGAACTATATACTTCTCAGTGTTCTGTGTGAAGTTTGGGGTTTTTTCTTTAAAAAGTAGGTGTAATTTCAAAAAGGGTTTCAATTTTCCTTTGCTGTTGTCAGGAACTAAGACAGACCTAGAATCTAGCTAGTCTAGGCCTAGATTAGCATCTCTTAGGTGCTAGTAATATAAATAGGTGGGACATCATTGTCAGGTTGTGTAGGGTGAAAATTGGAATTTCAGGTCCAGTTTTTATGGATCATGACTCTAAGCTAGTTCAGAAGGTATGGTATGATTTTTCGTTGCGTTGTTTGTTTGAGATAGCTTAATGTATTTTGCCTTACATTGTAAGCTTTTTTGAAGATCTGCCAAATTTATGTGGCAAAAAGAGGGAAAAGTGATGAAATTCTGCATCTATGGGACATTTCAAATAGTGTAGTACTCATTCAAAAATTCCAGTGCTTCATGTAATAATGTATATGTGGATTAGTATACAATTACAAAAGAACTGCAAGCATTCAGACTCTCTTTTACAAAAGGAAAATACCATCTTGTGCATGGAAGATGGCATATATCTTTAACATTTCTGGTTAAAGTGATGAGATAATGCTGTTTACATTACTGGTACTTAGAAAGCATTAGTTGAAGCAATTAAAATATATTGTTCCAATTTGTTAATTTTTTTAGATAGATATTAGTAGCACTTCTGGTGAAAAAATCCATGGTTCATTTCCTGCGGAAGTAATGACTACAATTTTATTGTTTGAACCAAAGTAAAAATTGAACAATAGTCTTTTAATGTACTTTTCCTGTTGCAAGTTGTTGTGGTTTAACCCCAGTTGGCAACTGAGCACCACACAGCCGCTCGCTCACCCTCTCCCCCTCCCCAGTGGGATGGGGGAGAGAATCGAAAGAAAAAAAGTAAAACGTGTGGGTTGAGATAAAGGCAGTTTAATAGGACAGCAGAGGAAGAGTAAATAATAATAACAACGATAAAAGAATACACAAAACAAGTGATGCACGATGCAATTGCTCACCACCCACTGACCAATGCCGAGCCAGTCCCCGAGCAGCGATCGCTGCCCCCNCAGCCAGTCCCCAAGCAGCGATCGCTGCCCCCCGGCCAACTCCCCCCAGTTTATATACTGAGCATGATGCCATATGGTATGGAATAGCCCTTTGGTCAGTTTGGGTCAGCTGTCCTGGCTGAGCATTGGCAGCGCAAGAGCAGATGTTGGATTTGGAGGTGACTGGTTTCTGCTGCCTCTTGAAAGAAAGGACTGATTTTATAACTGTGTTTTTTCTCAGTGGGATGCAAACTCAGGTCTATCTGCTTTACTCAGCTGTTGATTTTCACAAAATTAAGGAAAAATCATACCATTGACATTTCTGCTCTTTGCCAGATTTAGTTGAAATTTGACAGGTAGTTTGAAAAATTATGAGAATCGGAAGAGGGTTCTTGCAGACAGATGTTCATATAGCCTTGCAGACATTCATATAGCCTTAATTCCTTAGTAAATAAGAGATGAAGATGGTTTCTTTTAGAACTATTTGTCTTGAATACTTACATACTTGTGGAGAACTTTCAATCTCCAAGAACTTTCCCAATAAGTTAAATGCCTCTGTTGTACAAGTGTGCTGAAGTTAATTTCAATTGAACCAAGCAGGGCTAGCTTTACCCTTCTGCTGAGCATTTGTGGTTTCTCAGCTGCTGATACTACTATAAAGCAGGAAAATGTTGAGATCATGAATTCTTTGGAGAGTACAGTAGTTGAGTGTTTCATTCTTCTAAAATACATAGCTGCAGAACAGTGAATACGAACAACTTTTTTTTCTCCTTCCCCTTTCTCCTTGTGAAATATTTTGCTTTTTGTACATGTTCACCAATGTTGTCTGTCCAATTCATGCTACTTGTTCTCTACCCATCTTGGACTTAAAGCTGCATTTTCCAGTGAGAGTGATTTTAGAGATGGGCCTATGAACTTCCTCTCTCCTGTTTTCTCAGGCAGCTTTCCAGATTGCTGTTTTAATTATCAGCCTCCTCAAAAGGTGGTCTCACTTTATGATTTTGCACGTGGTTTTGGTTTCTTCAGAAATTACTTCTCTTGAATTTGAGTGCTATTAAGAGTTCCTTTTCCTGAACATGTTTTTGATTTTTATAGAGAATTACTGTTAATTCCTGTCTCTTGTGGACTTTGTTCTTTAATTTGATTACTGTGTTAGCAACTTTAATAGTACTTCTCAAGTCCGTGTGTGTGTTTATGCATAACTCTTCAGATTTAGATTTCTGGTTCATAAAACAGTAGGTTAAAAAAAAAAAAAATCTCCAAAAGAACTTTTTAAACCTTTGGATACATGTTTCCCCATACCACAAACACAGAAAAAGATCAGAAACTTTGAAATTGCAAACTGTGAAAGACTACAACATAAAGACTTTGAAGTTCTGTTCTAGAAGAATTTGTTTTAATTTTTTATTTGGTGCAGTTCAGCACTGAAGAGAAATAACTTATTGAATGAGATGCATTCTTCCTAACTTTTGGTCTGGCTATAACTTTTGTATGGAGTTGTGGGCCTTGGAATGTATTAAAGGAGGGTAAAGATACTGTTGTCTGTGGCTACGTCTATGAATTCTGGAGTGGGTAAGTGTGTAGCTGAGGATTTGGTGTCCAGCAGATGTCACTGTCATATTATCTAAATAGTAAATTCCTCCATCCTCTGGTGAGTGGTTAGAGATTCTTTGATACATGTCACATAAATGCAGTATACCACTTGCATCCTCATTAATGTCTTAATTTTTTTTCATTATTCTTTGCTAACTTTGCTTATCATAAGCTTCTGTATTTGAGGAGTTCATCCTCGTGAATCTGTTTTCGTTTTCATCCTTTGTTTTGTTTGCAATGTCAAAAGCTTAATTAGAACATTTTTATTTATAGTAAGTAATGAATTGAATGTTTGCTGCTCTTGGAATATGTATATCATATGATTGAGGGAAAATATAATTAAGGGAAGGGCCCTCATGAGCTCACAATGTAAATGAAATAATATAGTTGAACAGTTTTTTTTTCTTTACAAAACAGGTTTTTAGGTGCTTTCTGTTATCTCTGAAAGTGAGTTATTGTACAAGCTACGTTTAATTGATATTAGATTTTTTAATAGTAGCTTGCAATTTTTAGAAACAATTCAGAGTATGCTTGTATATCTGGAAATTATATCCTGCATTTGTATATTTAAAAAAGCCAGGCATCATAGAAATTTATTTTCTTAAAATGTCATCTAGTGGCTTCAGATTAATAACTGAAATAGTTCCTTGCAGAAAAACTTTTACTGTTGCAGAATTTTTTATAAACTTTACTCAAAATGTTTTTAGGCATAATTTAATTTCACATAAAAATGTCTTAGAGCCTAAATCTTGGTAAAAAATCATTCAGATTTGGTTCCTGAATGCTATAAATTACCTTCGAAAATAAGTCTTAGTGTGCAGTTCTGAGTCACCAATGAAACAATAAATCAGCCCCCTTGTGTACTGTACTTAGAATGTTAAGTCTTTGATTTGGGATATAGTGAGTACTTGTGTTATATAGAGGGGGGGAAAAAGTAAAAACTAGGAAATTGTTGCAAATGTTTGATCTTAGGATAAATCCTACCTGTGGTTTTTTTTTTTATCAGATCAGACAACAGGAAGTGGTTGTGTTAGTGTGTTTATTCTTGATTCCCAGCTACTAGACTTCATTTGAGATGTGATGATTGCATGCATGCTTCTAAATCATTGCAATGTTAGGTGAAACAGTTTCATCTAAACAACCTTGAGTCGTAATTTAAGTCTTTTTAGGTGCTATCAGTAAATGAAAGTGTTTGGTGTTTTTTTTTTTTTTTTCTGATTATATAATCTATAAATACCAAAAAAGCATTTTTAAAAGCAGATTGTTATGTTTCCTGCCCAGAACTTTAAAGAAAATTACATGGGTCATATAAAGTCTGAAGTAGTACAGGAGTGATATGATACTGTAACTTATAGTCTTAAACTGATCGAGGTCACTTAAAAGGAAGTATAAAGATAGCGCAAAGCTTCACTTGAATGAAAATTAACCTTTATGGCTTAGAACTTATCCTTCTTATTACTTTTCCTTGCATTTATTGAAGACTGTATCAATATATTTTTCACTCAAAGGTATAATTTTCAAAGGATCTGGATTTTCAAGTGTAGCTATATGACTTTCTTTTTAGTAAGTAGAAAAGGATTACTGCTTTTGCAAAAAGAGCTATCATCTGATACCATGATTGCCTTATACTGGGCACCTTTTTGTCATTATCCATTAGTATATATGAGCAAAGTCATGCTTGAGTCAGCAATCATCATGGTAATAACTGTATAATAAATCCCTAATAACAATAAGTTTATAATTTGTATAGTTTTCCCTTATTTTCATAATTTATCTGTGTACCTTACCCTATCTGTGAACTTTTGCTGCTTGTGTTTACAAAGGTCGCACCAAAACCTGATGTTAAAAGGCCTCATATTTGTCTGTTTCGCTGTTCCCTCTCTTTTCAAATATCTTTGACATAGTGGAAAAACAAGGGATGGTCTCTTGATAGTTTATCAAACTGAAATAATTAGTTTCAAGAAAATGGTGTGTAAAAGTAAACTTCATCCAGTCAAACACAGATGGAAATGATCATTTAACTTCTGTGTCTAGTAGTAGTTGCAAAATAATTCTAAATATGAATTAATAGTTGGGTTTTATTGAAAATGAAATTATATTCTCGTAAATATATCCTGACAGTGCTCTTTCTGAAGAAGAAAAAACTACACTGCGTGCTGGACTTATCACCAACTTTAATGAGCCAGTGAATCAGGTTAGTGATAAACGAATAATTATTATTCTCCTAGCAAATGCTTGTATTTGTATATAATTTGGTTTCTCTCTTTACAAAGTGTTTAATAATAATAATAGTTGACAAGTTACAATTTACATTTTGCCTTTTGAACAGATCTTTATGTTGAAGTGAGATCCTGTCTTGCAATCCTTTTCCATAGATCATAAATCAACATGTTTTGTCTCTTTGGTTTGTTTTTTATTACAGTGGCAGTTTATGTTGTCCCTTGCTGTTATGCAACCATTTGGTGAAATGTTTCAGGGAATGGATGTAGCTCAAAAATAACCTCTCACCTCCCCCTGAGTGATTTTCTTTTTTCAGCTGTATCTGTTCTCTGAGCTGACTCCTAGTATAGCCATACAAGGAGGTGTGGTGGTGGGTGGTAGTGGTGTAGCAGGAATGAGCTGTTGAGAATGCTGCTGCATAAACCCACCTAAGCAGTATTGCTGTCACATGTGCAATGACAGTATTAATGAATTTAAATAGGCATAATAAAGCTTCAGTATGATAGTGTATTGTCTTAATATATTAAAAGTAACTAATTTTAAGCTACTGTTTTGATTAGAATAAGGATTTATTGTTAAATTGAGTTTAGAGCTAATGTTAGGGGCTCAGACTATGCATATGCTAGATGAATCAGACTTCCTTCTGCTAACTTATTCTTGCTTGTGTAAGTATGAGATTCTGAAAGGGATTACTTGCTAATATTTTAAGCTAGGTCTTAAAGAACTTTGAAGAAAATATAGAAATGATTTATATAAGGTAAAGCTTAAAAGGAAAAGGTATGGCAAACAAAATTCCATTCTGCAGACAGTTTGGTTTCAACTTCTCAAGATTCATTGATAGGATTAATGTTATTTGTAGGATTAGAGCAATATAACAAAACTAGGATAATTTATTCTTTTTAGAAGTAATTTGTGCAATGATAATTTTGACTAGAATTTAAAGTTCTTATTTCAAATGCAGTTTTTTAAAATGCAGGTAGGCATAGAAAATATCTTTAAATTTGTAGTGTAGGTATAGTTTCAATGTAAAAAATATGACTAAAGATTGCTTATTTCTTTATTTCAACCAAAAAGAACTATGAAGTATGTCATGTTGGACCATAAAGCGTGTTTCATTTATGCTACTACTAGGTAGTACAAAATTTATCAAATCTTTAATTTTGAAGTGGTTGCATGATATTTACATTTCTAAAAACCTAATGTTAACCGCATTGTATGTAAAACAATTCAAACTTTTTATCAATAATATCTCCGTACTTCCATTAGTATTTAATCAGTTTGCCTTCTAATACAATAGTATGGTATATTTTATACTTATAAATTCTACTGCTGATGAACAGTTAGGCAATTCTGAAAATATAGTTGCAGGCTGAGATTGGAGATTAAGACTAGTGGCTTTATGTACTTATTTGTGTGTCCTTATGACATATTTGGGATGTAGTCTTTTAAGATGTGGATGATTGGTTTATTTTATGCCAGCAGCCTGCTCCTAAATGATTGCCCAAGCAATTGTTGTGATATTGTGGTGGGTTGACCCTGGCTGGATGCCAAGAGCCCACCAAAGCCACTCTATCACTCCCCTTCTCAACTGGACAGGGGAGAGAAAATATAATGAAAAGCTTCTGGGTCAAGATAAGGACAGGGAGAGATCACTCACCAATTACCGTCATGGGCAAAACAGACTCGACTTGGGGAAATTAGTTTAATTTATTGCCAGTCAAATCAGAGTAGGATAATGAGAAATAAAACCAAATCTTAAAACACCTTCCCCCCACCCTTCCCTTCTTCTCGGGCTCAACTTCACTCCCGATTTTCTCTGCCGCCTCCTCCCCCCGAGCGGCGCAGGGGGTCGGGGAATGGGGGTTGTGGTCAGTTCATCACATGTCATCTCTGCTGCTCCTTCTTCCTTAAGGGGAAGACTCCTCACACTCTTCCCCTGCTCCAGCATGGGTCCCTTCCACAGGGTGCAGCCCTTCAGGAAGGGACTGCTCCAGCGTGGGTCCCCCATGGGGTCACAAGTCCTGCCAGCAAACCTGCTCCAGCATGGGCTCCTCTCTCCACGGGGTCCACAGGTCCTGCCAGGAGCCTGCTCCAGCACGGGCTTCCCACAGGGTCCACAGGTCCTCCTTCAGAGCACATCCACCTGCTCCAGCATGGGGTCCTCCACAGGCTGTAGGGTGGACATCTGCTCCACCGTTAACCTCCATGGGCTGCAAGGGGACAGCCTGCCTCCCCTTCCTTCTTCACTGACCTTGGTGTCTGCGTAGTCCTTCCTTTCACATATTCTCACTCCTCTCTCTGGCTGCCGTTGTTGCAGCAGTTTTTCCCCCTTCTTAAATATGTTATCACAGAGGCGCTACCACCGTCACTGATCGGCTCGGCCTTGGCCAGCAGTGGGTCTGTCTTGGAGCCGTCTGGCATTGGCTCTATCGGACATAGGGGAAGCTCCTAGCATCTTCTCACAGAAGCCATCCTTGCAGCCCCCCCTCCTACCAAAACCTTGCCACGCAAATCCAGTACAGCCATGTATTGGATACAGCCATGTTCCTGGACTTTGTTTGCTAACATGCTTTGGTGGTAAGGTTCTTTGGGTACTGACAGCTGGCAACTGCAGAAAAGTATTTCAGTCCATCTCCCCTTCTTTCTCACCTATTCCCCAATCCATGTTGTAGGTATCTTGATGTTTCCTTTCAGAGGCACCTTTCATTTAATCCCCAGTCTGCTTGATATGCCTGAAGTTTGATATGTTGTGTTCCTTATGAGCATTCTTTTCTAGTCACAGATACTTCATAACACAGTTGCTATCAGCTTGTGCTTTCTGCATCATTGAAGGTAGAAAAATTATGAGCCTTGTATATATAAAAAGAAAAAAACCAACCCAAAAATATAAGAATTAGATAAAATATTGTGATGTGATGATTTGTGCTGACTTGTAGGGAGGGGGAGAAGAAAAAGAACATACCGTATGTTGGGAGCATAATTTTCATGCCCTCTGAAGCTATTTACCATATGGAGAGAACAGAGAGGACCAAAATAGTCCTTGAAATATATGACAACAGCTTCCCCCCCACACACACACACTGAAGCCAGTCCTCAAGAAAAAAGTACTCTTAGCATCCCTGTAGAGGTTGCTTCTTGTATCACATATGAAAAAGAATTTATTTGGTCAGGCCTCATGTGAAACAGCTAATGAAGCAGTAAAGGAGGGCATGGTTATTCCCTCTGTCGTGGTTTAGCCCCAGTCGGCAACTGAGCACCACACAGCCGCTCGCTCACCCTCCCCCCGCCCCAGGTGGGATGGGGGAGAGAATCGGAAGGGCAAAAGAAAACTGGGGGGTTGAGCTAAAAACAGTTTAATAATTGAAATAAAATAACAATAATAATGATAGTAATAAAATTGCAATGAAAAGGAGAACGAGAGAGAGAGAGAGAAAACCCAGGAAAAACAAGTGATGCAACTGCTCACCACCCACCGACCGATGCCCAGCCAGTCCCCGAGCAGCGATCGCTGCTCCCCTGGCCAACTCCCCCCAGTTTATATACTGAGCATGACGTCATATGGTATGGAATAGCCCTTTGGTCAGTTTGGGTCAGTTGTCCTGGCTGTGCCCCCTCCCAACTTCTTGTGCACCTGGCAGAGCATGGGAAGCTGAAAAAGAAAGTCCTTGACTGGTGTAAGCACTACTTAGCAACAACTAAAACATCAGTGTGTTCTCAGCATTCTTCTCCTACTAAATCCAAAACACAGCACTATGCCAGCTACTAGGAAGAAAATTAACTCTATCCCAGCTGAAACCAGGACACCCTTTTATGCCCATAAGTTACCTGGATTCCCTTTGATAGCATCAAAAGGTAATTTCTTCCCTAGGATTGAAGTGTAGCAGTTGTAGGGATATATGTGGAAGGTGAGAGCATCTGTTTCACTAAGGTTATCCAATCAAGGACCTTTTTCAATGTGAACAGTATAAGAATGGGGAAAACAAGAAAAACATGAGGTTTTTGGATATTTGAGGTGGGGTTACGTGGGACTATACAAAATTGTTTAAGGAATGTTTAGAAGGGAGTTGGGGAGGAGCGAAGTGGGGGAATAGACAGATAAGAGGTATAAAGAGGGCCAGTCACGTGTAAGGCATTGCTGGTCAGTACTTGTGTCTGAACAAGCCCTGGGCCTGATCACTACAGTCTGTCCTATCTTCTGGTTAAATCCCTTAACTATCTTTCTGTGTAATCTCACTCTGTGTGGTGTGTGTGCTTGCTGCAAGGACTAGGTGTCAGCTACTGGCAAGACTGGTGTGAGTGGGATTTGGTGCCAGCAACTGAAGTCAGGCAGGTGGGGGAGGTGGTGGTGTAGATGTACCTGGCCTATTGTGTGAGGATCTGGAGCAAGTGAGAGTCTTGGCTTCAGCCACTGGGATGGGACTGCAGCTCACAGGCTAGTGTGCTTGGGGGGAAGGAACGTCTCTGTCTAAAAGCTCAAACTCGGGTATAGCAGAAATAAGGGCGATATATATTCAGCAGTCTATTTTATTTATTTTTTTTTTTGAAAGCAATAGAAAATATCACTAAGTAAAAAGTGGTTCCCAAATATCTGTTTCTTCATTTATGTGACTTCTAGAACAAATAACTTTCATGGTCTTTATGTAAAATTTAAACAAAGTAGCCAGCTTAGCATTTTATGTAAATATTTACTATAAACATAAAAAGGAAGAAATAAATTTTTTCCTCCACTTTTATTTGCATTCAGCAAACTTTAAAATAGTTTAAGAAAAAAAAACCCACACAAAGAACTAGCAATCCATACTAGGTTTTTTTGTTTTTATTTGGCTGTTAATTTCTGTAGTGTACATTTCCTAAATGATCTTTGATTTTGTGGTACCTGTGTTTTTGTTTTCCTTTTCCTTTTTTGCAGATAGCAACTCAGATCTCTGTACTGATTGCTAAAGTTGCCAGAGTGGACTGCCCAAGGCAATGGCCAGAACTTATACCCACTCTTCTAGAATCTGTGAAAGTCCAGGACGATCTTCGACAACACAGAGCATTACTTACCTTTTATCATGTTACAAAGACCCTGGCATCCAAACGACTTGCTGCAGATAGGAAACTTTTCTATGATGTAAGTAATGCAGTATTGTAGAGCATGCAAACAACTTCATTTACATGTTTGCCACTGCCCGTGGTTAGCTGGCAATGCATTAAAGGTAGGTTTTGAAACAGAAATGCTCTTACTTTGGTGGGTATATGTACAATATGAAATAATTGGAAGTCAATTTCTAGGTGAAACGTTTGAGATCTTTATTAATCTTGCATGCAACTTGAGTGTTATTTTAATAACTTGTGTTAAGAAGCAGAGCTTCATCTATAACACTATATGCATAACAGCCTTATGTTATCATGCTGTACAGCAGATCTTATTATATATGAAATTGCAGTGGTTTTGGAAAAGTGCTCTGGATTCGTAATTCAATATAGTCTTTAAAAAACACTGCTTTTTGGACTTTAATACCACAGTATTTGGCTTTTATCATCAGTGGGAATGTGTTTATGATAGGGTTTTTTCCAGATCAACTTCTTTCTCCAGGTTAATTAAAAGGTAAGATGTGAATGCAAATGCCAAATCTTGCCTTATGTAGCTTACATTCTTCATTGTAAGAATCCATTGATTAGAACACAGATTTACGTTTGGCTGTAGGCTGTTGCATCTCCAATCCAATTTTACAGTTTTTAATTTTACAGTTAGCTGAATTTAGTGAGTTAAACACCTTTTCTAAACATGTTACATTTGAATTTTCAAAACTTCATTTTATTCCTCCATTTTGAAGAAAAGTTTATAGTGCAGATAATGAAGTATATTTCTGAAGGTATACCTATTCATATATGTTAAAAAAAAAAAAAAAAAAAAACTGGCAGTGAAATCATCAAGGTGAAATTTTGGTCATTAGGAGTCTGAGGAACTGAAGTCTGGCTCCTGTAATAGGACAGGACTGAGATGATATGTTGCTGAGGTGTGTGTGTGTGTAGGAACAGTTTTTTTTCTTTCTCTGCCATACGTATATAGGTATGGATTAATATAATCCCTGTATAGGAAATATTAATATTTTGAAATTTATTAGGCTATTATACATGATCTGACTACTTGTACAATACAGGTTTTGGTATATTCACAGGTATTTATTCCAAAGAAATAAAGAAAGAGTGAGTTAATGACTTGTTTTCTAGAGCTCTCCTAAATCAAGATGTTGCTTTTTCAGCCTGGATATGCAACTGTAAATATTGTTAATGTTCAAAGATATAGTCAAAAAAAAAAAAAAATCAAAACCCAACCCCTAAGCCCCACCTTCATAAAATAGCCAAATCCATATGTTGTGGTTTAACTCAGCAGGCAGGTAAACACTACACAGCCGCTCACTCACTCCCCCCACAATGGGATGGGGAAGAGAATCAGAAGAGTAAAAGTGAGAAAACTCGTGGGTTGAGATAAAGACAGTTTAATAGGTAAAGTAAAACCTGTGCATGCAAGCAAAGCAAAATAAGGAATTCATTCACTGCTTCCCATCAGCAGGCAGGTGTTTAGCCATCTCCAGGAAAGAAGGGCTCCATCATGCTTAACGGTTGCTTGGGAAGACAAACATCATAACTTCGAACATCCCCCGCTTCCTCCTCCTTCCCCCAGCTTTATATGCTGAGCATGATGTCATATGGTGTGGAATATCCCTTTGGTCAGTTGGGGTCAGCTGTCCCAGCTGTGTCCCCTCCCAACTTCTTGTGCACCCCCAGCCTACTCGCTGGTGGGGTGGTGTGAGAAGCAGACAAGGCCTTGCTCAGCAGTAATGAAAACATCCCTGTATTATCAACATTGTTTCCAGCACAAACCCAAAACATAGCACCATACTAGCTACTATGAAGAAATTTTAACTATATCCCAGCCAAAACGAGCATACCATACCATCTCAGTATGGGGACAGAGAGGAATTTATAGGTCATAAGGTCCAGTATTTGTTGTTAAAGTTGTCATGTCCAACGGTACCTTTTGCGGTATTTCCACCATCTTACCAGGCACAAAAAGAGATCAGTTACCTCCAGTCATTTCTGTGTTTCTGTCCTGGTTTCGACTGGGATAGAGTTAATTTTCTTCCTAGTAGCTGGTATAGTGCTGTGTTTTGGATTTAGTAGGAGAATAATGCTGATAACACACTGATGTTTTAGTTGTTGCTAAGTAGTGCTTAGACTAGTCAAGGACTTTCTTTTTCAGCTTCCCATGCTCTGCCAGGTGCACAAGAAACTGGGAGGGGGCACAGCCAGGACAGCTGACCCAAACTGACCAAAGGGCTATTCCATACCATATGACATCATGCTCAGTATATAAACTGGGGGAGGTTGGCTGGGGGGGCATGAGCCACTGCTAGGGAACTGGCTGGGCATCGGTGAGCAGGTGGTGAGCGGTTGCATTGTGCATTGCTTGTTTTGTATATTCTTTTATCATAGTTGTTATTTTCCCTTCCTTTTCTGTCCTATTAAATTGTTTTTATCTCAACCCATGAGTTTTACTTTTTCTTTTTTTCTTCCCCCCCGACCAATTCTATCCACCATCCCACTGGCAGGGAGTGAGCGAACGGCTGTGTGGTGTTTAGCTGCCTGCCGGGTTAAACCACAGCAGTCCTTTTTGGCACCCAACATGGGGCTCAAAGGGTTGAGATAATGACAGATCTAACCAGAGCGTGTTAAAACAAATTTGTTATAAGCATTCATTATATTAGGTTAATAGTCGCTGGTCATAATGATGATTTATTTGCTCTCAGAGTTGTTGTGCTTGTTATCAGAGTTGTGCTATGTAACACCTTACTTGATGTATATGTTCCATGTTGTGCTATTTATCACCTCTGGGGGCTGGATTAAGGTTCTCATTTTGCTGTGCTGTGTAACACTGGCTTATGGTATGATAAAACTACTGGTTGAGAGACTAATCTGGTATTTGCACTCAGCATTGCTGTCATTTCCGTACTTTGGGAACCATCTCTTGGAAACTACTAATAATTACACACTTTACCTTTTCTCCTCGGAGAGTCAGTCCATGGGGGAGTCAAGCGGGGGACAAGTGGGATGGAAATCTACCTCGACCCTAGAGGCACGGGTACATGAATTGCAAGGAAAAACAGTCACAAAAGGCGCTTCTTCCAGGAAAATTGCTGCTACAGTTTCCCATTCCCCAGACAGAGTAAAAGGGCTGATTTTACTTCCGATCGTAATGGAGATATTTCTGACTCACATTTCCAAGAAGTGAGTAACGAATACTATGCCCAGGATTAGAGGGGCCCTGCCT
>VYZW01027378.1:3198-30714 GCA_013401315.1 Balaeniceps rex
ACCACAGAGGAGGGTGCCAGCATCCCTCGTGCTCACTTGCTGAGAAGACTGCAGACTCTTATTCACTACTGGTGCACCTAGATTCACATCCACTTGAGATGAGTCCCATCAGTCTGCTCAAACTAAATACTCTGAGCTGTTTGCCAGCATATGATTGATGCTAATTTTTATCTTTGCCAAGTAAAAGCCCAAAGAGGGAAGAGGAAATTATTTCCATCCACCTGTTGGCATTTGGAGTATTTCATTCAAGACAGCATTACTTTATTCTGCTTTATAACATAGGTGCCATGCAATTAAAAGCTTTACATGTGAAAAATTCATGCACACATGACTTTATCTGGCATTAAATCTTCTACTGTGAAAAATAAGCAATTCAATAAAATATGGAAGCCATTTTTTCAGAAGGGTCTCAGTGAGGCATCTGAAATTATTCAAGTACTTTTTAACAAGCATTCATTGCTAGGCATAAGTTAGGTGACTGTGCACACAATCATTTGATCCTTACACGATCCTTACATTTGGTGCTCAGTTTCAGACTGACTCAAAATTGAAACATTTGTTTACTTGGCTGGATTGTTTAGAAATGTGTTTTACCAAGACTTTAAGCAAGCCAAATATTTATAGATACTGTTTGCTAAGGATTCTTCATAGGGGCAAATCTTCTGGACCCCAAGAGTTAAAGTATTAAGCTAGGTTACCTGAAAGGGGATGAGAAATGCTCTGTGATGCTACCTGTTCCCCTCCTGCATCTCTTTGGTTAATTTCCATCCATATATCTTTTCTTCTCTGAAATAAATAATTTCTGTGTTTAAAAGAATCAGTTTAACCCTTTTGTAATTGAACTATGCCCAGCCAAATGAAGTCAGTTAATTCCAGTATCTTGGCCAAATCAAATTAGTTCATGCTGGCCTCCACTCCTTCCTCAGGTCTTCTCTGCTATTACACGAAACTGCACCCTGGATAAGTAGCAGGCCTTCAGGGCACCATTTATTTCTCTTTACTTAAGCCTGCTGCCCCCTCTTCTCAGCAGTTCAGAAACTATTTGATACTGCCTTTCCATGCCCAGGAAGAAGGATGAGGCACAAAGGTTAGTATAAACCTTGTTCTCATCTTGTAGACTGTGAGAATATAGCTGCTTCCTCACTTCTTCCTTCTTCTCTTCCTTTAACTTCTATCTCTAGCAGCGTCTGTAATGCTCTTTTTTGGTACCTTGATTCTCTCTTCCTACCCATGCTTGTTGCTCTTGGAGTGCAGCCCACTGAGGGAAGACAGAGTTCATGTGAAAGGACAGCAAGGCATTTTAGTTTTTTCATGACTTGCAGGAAAAAGAAGTCTTGATGTTTTGTTTTGTGGTTTTTTTTCCATGGTGTTGGAAGACAATGATAAAGTTAAATAAAGGGTGTGGTATGTAATCTGCAATTTGGCATGCAGGGAACTCGCCCTTGATATTGCACAGCTCCACCTGTGCTCCACCTGTGCCCTAGGAGCTGAGAAGTTTTACAGAAGTGGAGGGGGAGAAGGCCTGGTGATGAGCCATATCCCCCTCCTTTTTTCCTTAGTAGCAAGTTTTCCTTATCCCTTGAAGTACCAGAAAAGAGCTGTCATTTTTGTCCTGTCGTGGGGGAGGAACTGGCACATGGAGGCAATCCTGTACTGGAGGAAAAGGGAGAATGTAGAGAAGGTCCCAGAAGTGCTCTGGGCTGCAGCCTGCACCATGGGATCCTGACCTTTCTTGCAGGATTTAATTGGAGTAAGGGTCTAGTTTAAGGCAGAAAAGGAGATTCCTGTCTTTGCTCACTGTCTCCTCTAACCTCCTTGAAAGTTTTGTAGTATTTCCATTTAATCCTTGTGGAATTCTAGTGAGAAAGTTCAAACAATATCACCCTGGATATCACTGAGAGCCAGGGCAACCCAAGTAATGTCCCAGTAACGAACCTTCTCTTGTGGCATCAGTATTTGCTCCATAATACGTTTGATTTCAGATCCTTCAGTGAAATCTGTCTAAGAATTTCCATCAGCTTCAAAATGGGTTAGATTTCCTAAAGGACTGAGAATTTATCTCTTCATTCCTTTCTCCCAGAAAAAAGGACAGGGATTAGATAATATTTGCCTGAACACCATCTTCCTTAAGAGGAGGATGTGTATTCATTTGTATCTAAACAAGAAAGAATAAAATAAAAATTGGGATTTCAGATAGGCTGACATGGGAGTATGAGCATTTTTCTTGTTAAATACTTAAGTATTTAATTTTTATAGTGGTAATTTATAAAAATGTGTTGTAATGAAGATTTGTAATGCAGTAATTGATAAGAGTTAACTCTGTAATTCGATGGTAGATTTTTCCATGAATGCACTTTTATTGTGACCATCCTTTCTTTTGTTTCTAGTTCTCATTTATGTGAAATAAGAGAGTGACGACACATATATTGTTTATGTGTGTTCAACAATTAATTGCTAGTTGGGATTAATATGGATATACTTATACATACCTAGTAGCTTGGAAAAACTAATCATAAGCCTTTCAATATTTTCACGTTAGCATTCCTTTGACAAGTTAGGTAGAAAGTGGTCCCTAAACCTGCCGTTAATGCAATTACCTTGAAATTGCTCTAGAGGGAGAGAGAATTAAATCCAGGACTCCTAGTTCCTGGGCAAATTCTCTAGCTGCTAGGATGAGACTTGATACCACTGTACTCGTTCCAAGTCCTTAAACCAGGTAATTAAGCACAGCTGAAAATTTGGAGCTTTTCACATTTCTTGCAGTGATGTTATTTGGGGGCGGGGCTTGCCTGGGCAGTGTCTGTCTCACCCATAATAAGATATATAGTGTTCAGTAATACAGTACTCTGTTACGGTTTGGATATCCTGTGCAGCTATGTTAAATGAAACTAGCAGTAGATTGTGTGAACTGAGTTATGACTGACACAAGATTTTGAAAGAATTGTTGTGACTGTTTTTGCACTCTCTTAACTAGCAGCCAAGGTAGGAAATACCATTTTTGTTCTATAGGAGTAAAATAATTTTAAAACATATGAATGAACATAATTTATTATTCTTCATTGTACCAAATTCTTTTATAATGAATTTTGGCAGGAGGGTCTAATTGAAATAAATAGTAGTAAATGTTGACAGTAATACCTGTTTCTTTATTTGACATGCTTTCATGTATCTTGAGAGACTTTATTGAAGGTTTTTCATAGCCTGTTCAAGCTGTAATATTGTGCAGTGCTGTATTTTGCATGTCATGTAGTGACTTGCTTTTTAAGAGATTTTTCTTTTTTTTGATGGTGGTTAACTATTTTTGCAGGAACAGTTACATTAAGTCTAAACCAAAGCTTTGCTTGTCATGTGCTTTCTTCCCAGTAAAACAACAATATGGCCTGCCCTATTACTGAAGTGTAGCTGGCTGAGTTATCTTCGCTGTCATTTTCTTTTGGAAAATACAGATTCCACCTTCTAATGCTTAGTACCATAATACTGATCTCTTTATGTAAAGACATATGGGGTGGGTTCACTGTAATCTAAGAGAAAAGCAATTCTTTTAGAATAGTGCTTGGAAATACTCTCTTGGCTTTCTGAGTTTGTCACGAGCAGAGGCTGAATAAATTAGTAAGGAATCATATTAGCAAACTTAAAATCTTCAGATTGCAATTCAGTGTCTTCTGTCTTTATGTGTTGAGGTCACTCCAGAATAGCACACCTGTAGGCAGAAGATGTCATGTGAAGAACAACCTTATTTCAAAGGAGAGATGAAAACTCAGACTGACTCTTCTTATAGGTGGGGCAGTCCCATCATCTAACACTCCAGTTCAAACTAGCACTTATTAAAGTTTAGTGGGCACAGAGATGCAACTATCATTTTATCCAGATACTTTAATTCAAGGAATTCCAATAATATTTAAAAAAAAAAAATCTTTCTTGTCTTTTACAAACTAATTTTAACAAAATTCAGTTATAATTTCTTCCTGTGATTTTGGCTTTCAGTTACATAATACTGTGTTGCAAAAAAAAAAAAAAAGGTGGTTAGGAGGTTAGGATGGGAAAGGACTGTTGGGTTATCTTCTCTATTACGTCAAACACATTGAGCACATTGGATAGGAGGCAACATCAAGTAGCAGGGATTCAGGGATTTATTTATTTTTGCAGCACTATTAACTTTGATTTTGCATAAATTCCATGTGCCTCAGGGGCCTGCTAACTTGGACAGAGGTTAGCCAGTAACTGCTAACCTTGTCTGTGTTACTATTGATTCTGTCTCTCAGGCACAGTTAAAAAGACAACTTTCTAAATAAAAATTGTGTCACAGTCCGTTGCTAAGTGTTTACCAAAGCAAGAGTAAAAAATATCTAAAATGTGCCCTTCTGTCTCCTCCTTAAACAGTGGGGTTAATTTTAAAAAAATGCAGATGCTTTAAATGTGCCCTATGATTAATATTGTAATTGGATATACTGCTCTTTGATAAGCAGTAGAACTTTTTAGATGCTTGTTCATATTTATTGGTTAAATATTGAATTTTAAATTATTAAGGAAAGACAGGAGAGAGGGATGATGGATCTCCCTTTGACCTGGTCACCATTCCTTGGGTTTAGCCTTCTGGAGAGGATGCTGGAGAAGGTTTCTCTTTCCCAAGAGCCATTGAGCTTCCACTTTTGTCAATGATGGCAGAGTAGAGCAGGTCAGCCAGCAGGAGCCTTCAGCTGCAGCTGGGGAGACCTGGGGAAAGCTGGAAGCTGATGGGCACTGGGAAGCGCAGTCCCTGAGCTGATGAAAAGAGGGGCTTTCCCATGCCCTCTGATACGATGGCAAGGAGTTTGAAACCTAGACACTGAGAGTCACTGAGCTGAAGGCAATAGTTTGTCTTCAAGCCTTTTTGTTTACTTTTTGTCACTCAGCAGTTCTGAGTTTCTTTAGCTGCAATTGTCTTTTTCTAGTAATTCTTCTGGTTTTCAAAAAAAAAGTCTTAGAGACTGTAAATCTACAATTAAAGACTGCAAATATTTGGTGTCTTTAAGGATGTTTAAAAGAAAGAGGGAGGCAGTTGTATCCCAGGGCTGCAGCTGACTTAATTATGTTAGGCTTTTCTTCAGCCACTCTCTGTTTTGCACCATTAACCTGAAATTCAAACTATCCTGACAGAAAAGGGTAGGGGGGTCAGGCAGGGAGACGGTAGTGATCCATTTTGGTTTTTATCCAGCCAGTTTAGAGTTGCCCTTTATATCATGCATGCTGTAGTATGTTGTGTCACTTTGTCCAGTCTACTGTTAGGAATCCCAAATTAAAATTTCCTTCTTATGATCTCCTGTCCTTAATGTCGTCATATTTTTATTTTTGTGTCGTCTTTATAACACCTTAAGTACTGTAGTCAGTCTACAGGCTGCTTTTATACCTTTTCAAATAATTTTAATAGAGTTTGTTTTGCTGAAAGAGTTGGGTGTGTTTGTTTACATTTAAATAATAAAAGTGTTATCCCAGTCTTCAGGTGTTTATTGGTGATACTGTAAAATCATAGCACCATTAAACCAATGTATCAAGATAGAGCTTGGCCAGCTGTAACCATTTGTTCCTGTGGCATTCCCCAAAAGTCACGACGTGGTGAATGAAATCCTGTGGCCCAATGTCCACCAGCACATAAGCACCTGCCTGCCTGCTTTTCATTTACATGGATGAGTGGTCTACTGTGAGAAGTCCTCCTCTTTACCCATTACTGGATAGAGTAGCATGAGGAAAGAGGTTATCATCTGAGAGTCCCAAGATCTTTGACAGACAGCTTTGCCTCACAAACTAGTTCCAGCACTTAAAATAAATATTCTGAATGTTCACATATTTTCTGTAATAGCAAATGGTAAAGTTAGAGTGTTTTTATAAGTTGCTTCATAATAATTTATCCACACATCACAGTTTCTGCTGTGCATTTTTCTCAGCTGTGTAGTAAGAGCAATGCGTACGGAGGGGCTTGGGCAACAACATTAGGGGAGAAATGGGATGGAGAAAGCTCAAGGGAATCAGTACATCATCTTTCTACATGAAAATGATGTTGCAGTAGTAGTGATATTGTTCTTACTGAAAGCTGTTCTAAATAAATGAAATGTTCCACCAGAGGAAATGGAAAGCAAATTTGTTTTGACTTCACAACATACCAATAAATATTGTATTTTCAGTGGCGTGAAAGGGAACCTTTGCTATAGCCAAAGGAACAACATATTTCTATTGTAAGAAATAGCCTTAAAAAGCAAAACAAACCATGCAATACTTTTTGTTTAAACAAACAAAATGTCTTTAATGAGGAAATGGAGGAAAAAAGTCATTATTTTCACTCGACAACTAATCATTATGCCTTTGCCTTGGTAAACATATATTTCTCTCAGTTTAGCTGCATTACATAATAAAATATTCTGGTTTCAGCAAGTGTGTTTTCTGCTGAGTATTGTGAAATTTAATAGAGAAGTAATGTCTTATTGATGCTTAGTTTTTGTGACCTTTTCCGTCTTGTATTAGTGACATATTGGTCCTCTGTCTCCAGTACTATGGGATTCTAATGGATAGTATAGAATGGGTCAGATAATGAAAGTCCCTGGTACATTAACTTTCAATTTCATGAATGTCTGAATACTGCCTGGAAGATGAATAACAGGCATTTCCTTCCTTTTGCATTTTAACATTTATGACCTGGTTACGATTTTTTTGGCTGTGTTACCTTGCAACAGGTCCTATATTATCATATTAAATTGTGTACTTCTGCTTTTGGCAAAGATCAAATATTGTAATTTGCAGAGGGAGGCAGATAATGCCCAAATTCTGCTAAATGAGATAGTCTAATGCCCATTTTTTATTAGCAAATGCAAATTTTTTTCCCAAAGTTATGTTCCTTGTTTAATAAGGTCTCACTCAGCTGGTTTAGGAAAGCAGTCAGACTTTCTTAGTGGTTGATCTGTGACTGAAAAAAAATGGTAATTACTGTTATAAGCAGCATTTGAGCCTTGTAAGGTTGCAACACTAGGCAAAATATATGGAAGACAGCCAAGGATAGGGATTAACCAGTATTTATAGGATGTATGTAAGTGTACATAGGATACAATATTACATATATATAATATACATATTATATTGTATATACGATATAATGGGAAGCTGGAAGTAGTTAAGTTGATATTGCCGGTGTTGAAAGAAAGAAAGAACTGCTGATGATATGACTGAGGGTACAGCAAGGTGGGTACTCAATCAGTCTTCCACCTCTTCATAATACATTAATATAGCAATTAGTCTTTTTGCAAAGTGCATAAGAACTGACCTGAAGCTTTCTAGGCAGGGCTTTTAGACAGTGTTTCAGAAGCCATTACCTTGCAGGTCAGAACAGCCTCTTCTGATGATTTCAAGAAGCCTGTCCAATGTCAAGTTGTATAGAAATGGGTATCAGAAAATTTCTGAGAACACAGGTGATAAAAATGCCTAATGTTAAATAACATCAGTGCAGCATCTTCAGAATATTTCTGTGGAAAACACTAAAATATTTTCAGGGGGGGAGAACAGGATAAAGCCCACATTCCGTGGAAGAGTTCAGCTGCATTTACTCTCCTTCCACTCAGCAGCAATCAGAAACTGGAAGCAAAGTTATTAGGGTCAGTTCTTGTTTCATCCATTGAGATTGATGGATATAGATGAATAGGGTGGTTAACATGATGGGAATATAGCCAGTGCACTATGTCTAAATAGGAATTGGACTACATTTCCTCATTAAAGTGAGGTCTGTGTTTTCTGTTCCAGATTTTAAACTGATCTGAGGTTGGGACTAGTGGGAAAAGGATGTTTCTCCTATGTTGGGAAGGAAGAAAATCCACAAACATCTTAGATTTAAGTGAGATTTTCTAAAGGGAGGTATGAAACATGATGCTGAAAGCAGGGTAGGTTACATCAGAATGTTTTATTGTTTTGTGGCTGCAACAGCTGAGTCAGTTCACAATGCATCTCAGAGACAAATTATATGTCAATGATTTTTCAATTCCCAGCATCAACTTTATTTATGATCCCAAAAGAAGAATTCAAAACATTCTGGAGTTGGATTGAATCTGCTGCCTAGGATCCCATTCTTTCTCTGAAACCATTTTATGTCGAAGTATTTCAGAAATGAGCAGCATGTGATGCAGTGTGAACTTAGCAGAGGTTCTGCGGAACCAGTCATAACACTCCTGCATTTGTGTAGGCACTTTATAACTAACTAACAATGTGATAGACATTCTTACTTTACATCCAAAATTGTAAAAAAAATAAATAAATAAATAAAAAAATTTTAAAAAAAAGCTTTTTTTGAGACACTGCATGTTGATATTTTTGCTTTCTCCAAAGGTGTACTTTAAAGGCCAACTGTAATTTAATAATGGAGTATGAATACCAAATACATTATATATTTTATTAGAAAAGGAAAAAGAAAGTTCTGTTGGGCAGGCTGTATGCAGGAAGACCAAAATTTAACTGCAAAGTAAGAATTGCAAAGTAACTTCCGCATTGTACCTTTTGATTCGAAATGTCTGAAAGGTGCCTTTTTAAAATAAGTATTTTTGGAGGAGGAATTCCTCAGCATGGGTCATGCTCACTATCATTAGCAGTCCCATCTATTGCAAAAGCAAGGACTTCTTTGTGAACAGCTGCTAATTATGCAGATGCTGCCTCTTTTACAGAGCTTCTGTCATGAAGTGAAACGTGCATATATGCACATGGGGCGTCTTTTACCTGGATTTAGAGGATTGCTTCATCTTTGGGAAAAAACATAGTTGCAAAGACTGTGCCCGAAGCCTTGATTAGCACATGAGAGATACTACCTGACAGGCCATAAAAGCCTGTTCATGCACTTGGCGTGTGTATAAATAGGTTGCCTCATACAATAGCCTATTATAAATAGCCAGATAACTGCATTTCAATTCTAGTCTGGTTCCAGCATGAAACAGGAAAGCTGGTGTTTGGAGGATTGCTGCGTGTGCAAATGTACAAAATAATTCATCTCTCAAGTTATCCTCCTTCCATCCAGGTCTAGTTGCCTTTGGAAGATCACAGCTGGGGTTGTGGGGTTGCTGCTGTCCCTTTCTGGACAGACCTGTGACTGTCACTGTAGTTGATGACATTGCCAAAAGCAGGTGTAATGGTATTTGGGCAGAGGTAAATTCTACAAAGTACGGATGTCATCTACTTCCCTAGTTAAAAAGGGTAGCCTACCATATTCTGTGTGAAGTAGAGCAAAACTGTGATACAAGGGAGAGACAGTGAATCAGGCTGCCATGTGGAACGAACTTGATTTACTTGCATTTTAAAATGAACTGGATTGCATCAATCAGTTTTGGTCTACTGTAAAATTTCATTTATTTTAATGCACAGACAAAAAGGTATTGAAAGTCATCATTTCAAAGTGCGGACATAAAACATTATACAACATGTTTTTCCCAGATTTAAGAATGAATCAATAGAATCAAAAAGTGATAATCTGCAGTTTAGTTTTATTACTTTTAAAGCATGTACAATACAGCCAAAGAAGAGGTACACTTTGTAGCAGAGATGAGTATACAGTTCTTTAAAATGAATGAAATAAATCTGGTAAAATTAATATAATATGCAACCTGACAATACATTTTAAACCGAGGCATGTGACTCTGTATGCATTACACGGCACATTCATGATTCAGATTCAGACAAATCTGATAGGTCCCATTTTCAGTCTGAAGGCTCTTGTCTGCCTGGTCAATGCATGAAGTAAATGGGAAGTTTAATTTCTGTTGTGCTGCACACCGATCTGAGTGACTTTGAAGATGACTGGGATTGCATTACTCTCCATCGTCTTACCAGGGCAGTGATCATCACAGCTTTCTTACGACGATGAAGGGAGTGACGTCTTTCCTTGTGGGGTAAACACTGTTTAACAGCCTCGTGAAAATTGGAGAGGAAGCACAAGGGCGTGTTCCTGCACCCGCACATTTACACACATCCTAAGTATAAGACCTCTGTGCTTGAGGAGGGGGGAATTTGTAAATAACGTTTTGTAAATAAACATATTGTACTAAGAAAATGCCCCAGCTCAGGGCTTCATCAGGGTCTCTTTAAGTGAGAAGTGGCTCTGGAAGGCCCATGGATCTGGTCCTACTAAGCAAAGCATCTACAATACTAAAATTTCAGTTATCAGCAGTTCGATTCTCTATTAGGTCTAATGAAAAGTAAGTCCTGTTGAGGTGGTCCTGCTGCAGCCTTGCTAAGAAACACTGCTCTGAAAAGGTATGGATGGCTGTTCTGCAGAAATGTGTGTGCCTGACCTAGGGCAGAGGCTGGAAGAGTGGCATGTGAATACAGCTGGTGTTTCTTAGAAAAAGCTAAGAAATTCTCTAAGACAGGAGAATTCACATTAGAAAAAGAAGGTTGGTGGTGCTTGCAGACACAAAATGTCACTACATATTTTCAGGGTGAAAATCCAGGAGACCAGCATGCTTGGGGAAAGCAAGCTCGGGGATGTGCTTTAGCAGGGAAAAACTGATTTCAGTTTCCAGTGATTAAAGCTACAGCTTGATGGATTATTGGTAATAAATTCATCAAGTTCCATTTGAAAACTAATTAGAACAGTTGCCTCCCTTCCTTATACAGACTAGTCGTTTCTTTTTAGTTCCCAGACTAAATTTATTTGTAGTTAGCTTATACTCAGTTTTTCTCTTGCCAACATGACCAGTTTGCTTTGATATCTTTTGCTCTTCCCTAGTGTCTATGCGCCCAAGTGTCTCTCTGGTGCTGTATATTATTTGTATGTCCAGTCCAGCTTCTACCTGCCTCGTCTTGCAGAATTTTCCTTGACATAAACGTATGTGCACATACCCTAATTCACAAAAAAACCCATTATAATTAATTACTGTGCTCTTACCCCTTATTAAATTCTCCTCTTTCCCATTTAAACCCATTTAAGCTTTCTGAAATTATACTGCCCAATGCTAGGAACTCAGGCTAAAAACCTCTCCTCTCATGAGGCAATATAAAATGCTGATTGTTGAACGTATTCCTCCTGCCCAATTCAATCAAAGCAGACCACATTAAAGGTGGAGATGACATTTAACTTCTATTCACCAGAACTGGGAAAAGCGCAGCTAGGAAACCCTATGACAGTTATATTTCTCTCATTTTGTTGGAAAGTTCCTTTTAACCCATATTAGCATCTTACACTAATTGAGGAGGTAATAAATTACTTCATGGATCATTCAAAGTCTGATGATGCAATGTCATACAAAGGTTTTCTCTGATGAGTCATTAACTGATTATTTAATCTTTGCCAGAGCCTGGAATTCTGTATTTATTTCTAGGCTTTTTTGGAAGACTTAAGTGAAAGATGTGATGGTCACATCCTAGAGATATGGTGCCAGAAAATTAACAGTGAATGTATAATCAGTATTTCCAGCATCTATTGATTTATGTCAGTAATTACTCGTGAACCCAAAATGCTGACTGTTGTCAAAATAGCCCGCTCTTTATGGTGTGAAATACTAGCTGTGCCAAGGGATACCTTATTTATCTCAATAAATTAAGAATAATAGTGATAACTCTAAGCAAGTGTTTATACTATATGGCACCTTTGACACAGAATAATTCATTTAGAAGGTTTCTAGGCATGAATTAGTAAGGAAAATAGTAATTCCCGTCAGAGTCAGACAGCAAAACCCTTGGGTTGAGTCAGCCTGGGCAATGCTGATGTAGAATATAGTTGAAATATAACAAGTCAGCTTTCCTGAAAACTTGCAAAGATTCTGTTCTGGTTTGACACTTGTATTTGATTTTTTTTTTTTTTTTCTTTAAACTAAGAAGCAACAGTCTAAATTGTGTTTCTGGAAAACTCTCGTTACACAATAAATTACACTTTATGGAAATTGAAATACAGCACTGAATTTCTCTAGGTTAGTAGTTCATAACTGATTCTGAAAAAGAGGCCTGCAAATTTACCACTTAATTGCAACTGTCCCTGATGGTTTGTATTGAGCACTTCTAAAAACAGGAACTTTAACTTGCCAACTACATAATGCTTTTTCAAGGTGTAAGGTGTCCCCAATTTCATCAAAATTCACAGGGACCTGTAGAGGACTGGAGTCATGGATTTTCAGTAGCTTGTATGTATACTCAGCTCCTTTCAAAAACAAACCCACAGAAACTGTGGCTGTGTATCCTGGTAATTGAGGAGCAATATTGAGGAACAGTAGTTGGTACAATCACAATTCAGTTCAGTCCATCTTAGAATATTTACAGAGTGGCCTCAGCTTTATACCTGACTTGGTTGTAATGATGTTAATTATCACAGCCATAATTCATGTCTTGAACAGCTTGACTATTTGAGTGTTCACCTGTTGCCTAGGTGTGTTCTTGGTTTTTTTGTGATAAACACCCTCCTTTCCTGGCTCCTTATTTTTGTGTTAAAATCACCAAGATTTTAAAGGAAAAGAAACGATAAACCCTCTTTTTTTTAAAACTGAAAAGAACACTAAGAACATGGTTTCTGATTAATTTAGACATGATGGCAAAGGCCATATGTTAGTGCTATCAGTACTGCATTACACTGAAGCTTAAAATGCTTAATGGAAGTTGTTAAACTTTATTTTTCTACCATTATTTAATATTGGCAAAAGATTTTTGCTGATCCATGCTGCTTTAAGATTACTTGTTCAAATTAGCAGTGTAGTTTGCACAGTTGAAACTAAGCTTAAGTGTATGAAAGGTCTTTTACCACAAAAGTCACCAAAGATATAAACCCCATTTTTATAGCAGAAATCATCTGGATGAAAAATGCTTGTCCCTTATGTGTTTCCCCCATTTTTCTGAGTTAACAAATGCTAAAAAAGGTTTGGGTGTCTATTATCTATCTTTAATATTCCATTATATCTTAATGGTCATCGCATAACCTGGTTAAGTAACAATAATACTGTGACACGCACTAAATCTATTAAATTAAAAGTTCAAGTGTAAAGCTATGGTGAATTAGAACAGTAGACAACTTGCAGACATTCCTCTGGTTTCTATTACATCTTCTCTTTAATAATTTCATTTAAGAATAATAATATCTGAAATGAGAATCTAAAATACCTAAAAAGAAACTGTAGATAGATTACAAGTTGTCTATGTTACTGGAAATAAAAAAAAAAAACAGTATAGAGATTAAAAATTCTCATAATGAGTAGGACAACTGAAGACAAAGAAAATGTAAGAGCAAATTTGAAAAAATTAGAGAGATGGATAAAAAGTATGTGCTGAATGTTTTACAGGCATGGTGGATACTCAAATTTAAGAGAAATTAAAGTCTTTTTTGTAAATCTATGTTGTGGTTTAACCCCAGCTGGCAACTAAGCACCATGCAGCTGCTTGCTCACCCTTGCCACCCCCGATGGGATGGGGGAAGAGAATCAGAAGAGCAAAAGTAAGAAAACTCATGGGTTGAGATAAGAACAGTTTAATAATTGTAGTAAAATAATAATAATAGTAATAATAATAATTTAAAAATGGTGAAAAAGGAAAACAAGAAGAGAAACAAAACCCAGGAAAAACAAGCGATGCAGCCGCTCACCACCCACTGACTGATGCCCAGCCCATCCCCGAGCAGCGATTGGTGCCCCCCAGCCAACTCCCCCCAGTTTATATACTGAGCATGACACATTAAGTTATGGAATACCCCTGTGGCCAGTTTGGATCAGCTGTCTTGGTTGTGCCCCCTCCCAGCTTCTTGTGCACCTGGCAGAGCATGGGAAGCTGAAAAAGAAAGTCCTTGACTAGTCTAAGCACTACTTAGCAACAACTAAAACACCAGTGTGTTATCAGCATTATTCTCATCCTAAATCCAAACCACAGCACTATGCCAGCTACTAGGAAGAAAATTAACTCTAACCCAGAAATTTAACTCTAACCCAGAAAATTAACTCTAACCCAGCCAAAACCATTATAAATGTCTGAAGTTTTTTAGTAAATAGTTTTACAAATTAAATGGCAATAGTGTATGTTGTATAGAACAACAGTATAACAAACTTTGGAACCCATAATGAGATCATGAAGAGAAAATTTGGGAATTGAAGAGCAGCAAAACAAATTTCTGCTGTTCCCATGTGAAATCCAAAACCTGCCACCTTGACCTGACTGCAGCAGAAAGCAGTCCTCCTGTGTGGTGACAAGGTCTAGGTGCCAAAGTGAGCCTCGGATTGTGGGAACATGCCTGCTTGGGCAACCTCTGGAGGTGAGAGCTGCAGAAATCAGTCCTCCACTCCGGCGTTACCCTATTTGTTCCCTATGGCACATAGCTGACGCCATCCTCTGCTGATGCTCAGCTGCCATGCTGATCTTAAGGGAGAGGTAACTAAAAATTAAGCCTAGTAGAATGGAAATTTATAGGCTATTGGAAAACACAGTGAAGGATTCACCTATCATATAACGACATCAGGAACACTAAAGAATAATAGCTGCTGGCAGCAGGGCTACATAACTCTTGCTTTTGCTGGGTTTATGCTTAAGTAAATACTACTTAAACTGTAAGAAGTTTATAAAGATAGCATTAATAAAAATTCTTATGTTTACTTAATCTGGAGTAGACAGATATATCAGGAATTAAATTGTCCTATACAAGTTATCACTGGAATTAATTTTATCTGTAATTCTTATGAAGTTAAGATATAATTCTTTTTCTTTGGTTACATGATTTTGAACACATAATTTTGCATTCTGATATGAGAAAAGAAAATGACAGGATATATTTTTTCTTTACATTTCTTAGCTTCTGATTTGTAATTTAAGAATATATTTACCTTATTCATCTCTATGATATCTTAGAACCTTGGATTTTGGTTGGTGTTCATTTGCAATAGTTAGTATGATCAGAAATTAGAGAATGTCCTAGAAAAATTATACAAGTGCCTGACAAGAACAGGTGGATAAAAGAAGCAAGCAGTGTGTTCAGAGGATAATTGTTCAATAAACTTAATTGAATTAGGCAGAAGAGCTCCAGGTAACTCCTAATTCTCCAAAATTTTTCAATTATCCTAACAAAACTTCTGTGGCTGGAATGTCAGTCAGATAGTCAGTCCCTTGAGGCTTGCCTGATTGCAAGTGAAACTATCTTCTTTTTTTTCCCCATTTGCTACAAAATTAGCATAGGTGCAGGGTAGAAAGTAATTAACTATAATATGACACCTAGCACCAGAGAAGAGTAATGCAAAATAATATTTGCGAGGAGTTTTGAGTTTGTGGGAGGACCAGACAAAACAGTGGAGGGTCTTCAGCTCACTGCAGCACAACGCTACATACCCACTTGGAGGAGTAGGGGTATGATTCCTCCAAGCTGGAGAGGCAGGGCAATGTTGGGGAGTTCCCTTCTTCACCCAACTCTGGTCCCTTCTCCAGAGACCATGGAAGCCTAAAGTATTTCTGCCTGTATCAGGATATGGTGTGTAGGTCTCCTCAAGCAGCTTTTGTGTTTCATCTTGAACAGCTTCACTTCTTTCCCACACATAATAATTGGTGGCTGAGTATCACCTGTGACCCGCTCGGGTTTTCAACAGACACATAATTCACAGTTGAGGTCTCCAGTGGATTCAACAGGAGGTTTCACTCTCATCCTGGAGCACAGGGATGCTCAGCCTTGCTTTACAACTTTTCAGATTTTCTCTGTCCAAATCAAGCAAAGGATGAGACATTTCTTCCTAATTTTGAGTTCACTAGGTTTGTGATAAAAAAAAAATAAGTAAAGAAAGCAAGAAATCTTCCCTGCTAAAACTATAGTCTGTGAAGAACAGAGAATGTTCTTCTTCTCAATATGCCTTGAGAATGAGGAAAATGAAACAATATCCTTTGAAAGGTCACATCTACTGAAGTTAACAAGAAGAAATGCAAATGATGTAGTGAGCTTCCGTCATTCAGCATTTCATTTGTGATTGGTAGTGCTATAGACAGCCCTTCTGCAGTCAAGGACTTAATTTAAAACCTTCATATTAACTTATATTCTTAATACTTCAACAAGTTAACTAGCAAAAAAAAAATGTGCTGATAAAAGGGTTTTTTTCTGAGTTACATTATAAAAGCATTGAATCTTTCCTTTTGTCAGAAATGGGTGTTAATATTTTAATTACTATGACCCTGTGGCTTCACCTGAGAGAAGCAGGGCTATGGAGTTAGCAAATAAGGAGGAAAGATAACATTGCAGCCTAATTTTAGGATTCTTTTTCATTCTATTTTTATAGATATAACCTATTCATTACAGGGGGGAAAAAAAAAACAACCCCCAAAAAAACCAAAACTCCTCCAATAGCTCCAGAAAGGTTCAAGCTATAAACCCCCCCTCTTTCTATGGTGCTTCAGTTTGTGACAGACACAGCTTTTAACAATCTTTCCCTCACTGTCAGAAGCATTTCTTGTAAAGGCTGCAGCTAAACGAGTATTGCAGCCACAGCTGTGATCAGCAGATTCTGCTGCTACGGCTATTATGTAAGTAAGACTCCTCTTCAAAGAGAAAAGCATCTTTTTTGATGATGAGCTTAATACCTTGAGCTCTCAGCATGACACATGAAGTTCAGTTGCCTATGGAAAGATTGAGATGGCAACTCTCAAGAACAGTTTGAATTCCCATCTGGTCCAAAAAAAGAAGTAAGCAAGAAATTAAATACTCATCTGTCTGCCTGTACACCGAGCTTTCCATTCAGGCCGGAGATGAGGGGTTGCGAGGGATATGTCTATATTTTGAAGGGATATGGCGTCCTTTACAGGCAGATTTTTCCCTGCCTGGTCACCATCTAATATAACCCCGTGTTTCTAAAGACCATGGGCTACACAACAATAATGTTTTTCTTGATCTTGAGAAAAAGCCCCGGTGACAGCTGTTCCTTTGTATTTTCTTCTGCTGTAATTCCCAGAAGCTAGCACTTCTAGCATTAGCAACTACTTTGAAGTGTTTCTTCCAACGTAACTCATTTCTGAGTGCTGAATATATCTGAAATACATATACCTTCAAGGTTTTACACCTTTGTTTTATCACCTCAGGTACAGCAAGTCCAGGGGCAATCTCTTCAATAAGCATAAAAAAGTTTTTAGTACATGTGAAATCTGCTGGGTTAAGAGAACCAAAACCAGAAAATACAAAATAAGGTTTTGTTGACAACCCAGACTGGGCTATGGAAGGATTAAATCTTGTAGGGAAGGAAAGTTGATATTAAGATGAAGTACTAATAGCTATAATCATTGTGATGAGTGTAGAGTGAAGTACATAGCTAGCTGAACAGCTCATAAAAATAAGCTGCTGTTACTAAGACTGAAGGACAGGCCAAATCTTACCTTTGCCAGCGCAGTAAAGATGTCTAGCTATGGCCTTGTACTCCATCAAAGGAGTCCTAGCAAATGAGTGCAATGCAGCATAAACATACTGTTTTTTCTGAACTGATACTGCAAAGCTGTAACTAGCATTGCTGTTGACTTTATTGAAGGTGTCAGCTAAATTGACAGTTTGACCTTTCTCTTCTGATGACAAACACTTGGGAATATGCACTAGAAGTTAGCTTGGCTTGACTTTTTGTGCTTTATTTGGTGCTATTGCTGCTGCCTTTTGGCTTCTGTTAGGGAAACTGCCCTTTTCTTGCATTCTCAGCTCTAGCTGTAAACAGACTGCAAAGAACAAACTTCTGCCCTGAAAACCTAATATATAAGATCTGCTTGCCAGCAGTTTGCTGGATGCTATTAAGCACAAAATCGGTGTCTTAGGATATGATCAAGTTTTTACCTTAGCTTTATAAATATTCATTATCTTACATTTTCACTAATTGCTCTAGAGCAAGAGAAAAATGTTAATTTTTAATCAATAATACAGTCTCCTTGAGAACATTTTACAAATTAGGAGTTCATTTAAGTCCCAGCATATGTTGGTAATGTTGGTTGTTACATGCTAATTAGTTTGGATTTTTTTAATCAGGAGTAGCACTGGAAATGCAATCTATGAAACTGGCATTGAGTAGAAATTTTCCGAGCAGAGGTCAAGTAAGAGCTCCCATACAGAAGAAGCAGGGTGTAGTTACTTCCTGTTTGAGTTTCCTCTGTGAAATCAGTTGATAAGGAAATTAACTACTTTTCCTAATATAGGTTAACCAACTGTATGTGTAATGCTCAGGAATTTCTTCTGATTAGTGATTTCACCATTTTAAGGCACCATGATTATAAATTGATGGGTTTTTGAAGGTTAAGTATTTTAAAGCACACAGATTTATTCATGCAGACTATCAATTACTTTGATATCCTTTGAATTAGCATTAAAGTTAAGGGTCTTTGAACTGAAAGGATTTCATGAATTCCAGGCAAAAGATATGGAGTCCATAATTCCTTTGGATGTAACTGTCATGAATCTTGAAATGTGGCAGGAAGAGTCATTAGCAGAGTGCCATTCACATTGGCTCATCAGAAGGGGAGTTTGATGTGATTGCTTCAAGCAGAGTACAGAAGGTCAACATGGGCCAATACCCTCAGCTAACAGAAATGTAGAAAGTTCACAGAGTTGCATGACAGCTAGCTCCAGTAATCCTGACTCCTCTGTTTTGTTTCTCTGGGAGAAACCTATTGTTAACTGCTCAAGGCTCTTGCCATTTAAATTCTTAAAAGGATTTTATTTTTTATTAGGTGACATTTCCATAATATTCTACATGACTTAACATTATTTTTAGGGGTAGTAGTAAGGTTCAATTACAGATTAAGGATCAAGACGATGACCTGCTCCTTATTTCTACGTGTTTCACTTTCAATTTTTCTCTGTGTTTAATGTTCTCCTACTATAGCTCTTGTGTAATTTCACATACTATTAAATGCAAAAAGAAAATCTTGAATCTTTGCAGACTGAAAAGATATGTGACAGGTCCAGAAGGGACATTTCTCCACTTCATTTAGCAGAGCTTGGGCACAAAAAAGGTGGATGTATGAGAGGGAGGGAGAGAGAGAGAGCACCAATCACCAATTCTCAGTTCTTTTCTGCTTTAGCTTATTCTACTGGTACAGGACCAGGAGAGGAGGCACACTTGAATGACTGGAGGCATTTACCCTTCTCCCCCCTGCACCACTAATGTGGATGGGCACAATTCTGAGAGCGAATGAGGAGGTGTAGGCTGGCAGAGCCACCAGAGACAATGAAACATCAGAGGTGTCCAGAGGGTCTTTTTCCGATATAAGAAGCTTAAAATTGTATTAGTAGGAAGGAGAATATTCCTCTAAATTTTTGCTATTCATCTTATCCAGCACCAAATATATGAGATCTGGAGCTGTTTCAGCTCCTTCACTCGTTTTCAGTTACAAAAGTTTAAATCTTCACCAGTTCTGTCGTGGACAATGAATACTTTACTCTTAATATGGCTGTTGAAATGATATATATGATTTCATGACCCCTGGTTGACTCTCAGAAGTCATTACAAGGGGTATCTGCCTCAGTCTTCCCTGCTTCTTAATCCTTCTACCACCCCATTGTTCCATGTTGATGTTAAAGTGAATATTCCCCAAAATGAGATGTTGAGATATCAAATTGGCCCAAGTGGCCTGGCTTTCTGGCTGACACAGATTTTGCGTGACTTCATGCCTACAGAGAAGTAAAAAGAGGAGATCAATTTTTCTGAACCTCAGTTATTTCTGTTGCTTCTGCAGAACGGATGGAGTTTCTTCACGACACTTACTCGTCTCAGCCTCTACAAGAAGGTTATTTGAGACTGGGATTGCCTGAACAAACTACTTGATTCGTAAACCTTTCTAATTACTAAATTGATAAATCTGGAAGGACAGGAGAAAGGATGAGCAAGGCCTGGATCTGACTGAGTGGTAGCAAAAATTGGTCTCATGTAAAGATTACAGTGCAGAACAAGGTTCATTTTTTTGCTTGGGGAGGGAGAGGCTTTCTGTGGTGGTTTTTACTGTGGTCGTTACTTATCTTTTTATACAACTGCCTTTTAGGAAGTGTGTGAGATGCACTTGGTTCTGGTTACATGAAAGTTCATGCGTAGCCTCTGGGGCTGTGAAAAGGTTCAGCTGATAGTTAAAATAAAAGGTAGGTCACTTACTGCTAGTCATATTTTAAATCTGGTGATACTTTTGGGGAACTACTTTCCATGCCATTACAAGCAAAGGCACTTTTTCTGCTTTTAATTGGCATTTCAGGTTGTAGCTATATTTTCTCTCATAGTCAAGTCTTGAGCTTTTATGTCTCCTGTCACAGTGACAAAGTCTTAACGATTTCATTCAAGCAGTTGATCAGTCAAATTAAAATCTCACACCATCTATATTGTTTATCTGTCTTGTCCTACTATCTTTCAGTAATACTTTTGATCTCTAATGGTCAATGACTCTTAAACCTTGATCAAAGTTTAAGTCCAAAGGGTTATTTGGGGGTTTTCTTCTTTATTATTTAATTAAGTATATTAGGTCTGTGCCCCATCACAGTATCTGCTTTACTTCAGTCAGATTAATAAGTTTTGGTGCCATGTATACTCTCAGATTCAAGCCTGCCATGCAAGTTCCAGCCCTGCTAGTCACCTCTGAATCAACAGTAGTCAGAAATGTTAGAGCCTGGAAAAATTATGAATGCACAAGTATTGGTATTTAAAGTTACAGCTTCCCATATCTTCCATGTACCTTCTCACATACCCTGGCATGTGAGCTACATTATTTCGACTCAGCTATAAGTACATGCAGTTTTCCTGGCAGTAAATGTCGTGGTTTAAAAAAGTGGTAATTGGTGGCACTACTGCCAAACAATGGAGCTCCATTATTTCTTGGTCTTTTGCATCCAGACCCCAACACATGCAGTATCTGGAAATACTACTATGCTGTATGAGTTATTTACCACTTATGAGATGCTTTTTCTAGCAAAATACAGTCCTTTTTAAAAAAAAAAAAAATTAAATTCTGTAACTGGTGATGGTGACCTGGCCAATGCTGATACAGCTTTTTCATATGACTTCATTGCAGTCCAGTACGGAAGATGCAATATCCCCATTTTGAGGGTCCCAGAGATGATAGTATCATCATGAGGGAAGAAAGCAGAGTGAATGATGAGTTGGAGGGTTTATATATAACTCTGTGTGTGCATATGTATGTATAAAAAGTAGACAAATCTGATAAGACCAATGAGTGGTTTAATTTGGTCTGATTTTCTAGTTATCCCAGAAATCCATTGAGCAACCTTTTTTCCGATGTAGACTAAATCTAATCACAAATCCAAAGCAAATTGCATATCCATTTATTCCACACAAGGGAAGAAAATGCATAGATAAGCTTAGAATCAGCTTAGAATTTTTTTAATGTTCATTTTATTACACATGCCCCCAATAGTTATTTAATTTTAAATGGTTTGGGTTTTGAGTCATAGATTTTGAGCACATATCTCTTCAAAGAGATTATCAGTGCTGCTGCATTCCAAAATAAACTGTGACATAAATAAAGCAAAGTAAAAATGTTTCAGTAACAAAAGTTAAATGAACCTAATGTTGTAGTTCAAATCTCAGGTAATTTTAAAGACCATTTCTTTATTGTCTAGGTGTTTTCTTCACTTTTTCATATTTAAAAATGTAATAAATAAGTAGAATATAAAATACAAATGTAAATATATACAGTGCATTTAATAAAAATGTAATAAAATATACTACACTATATGCATATTTTCACTTACTGTAAGCTGATTCAAAAAACTGCAAGTCAGATTCAAATGAAATTCCCAATATTCAGACCAGCTCACCTACTAATATGAGGCCTGCTTTGATCCAGACCTGTATAATTTGGTCTAAAATGGGGTTAGGAGGAAACAGCTTTGGTGTTAATATAAGTTTATATGAAAACACATCCAACTGAGGTGATGCTATGGATGGAAATATTTCAATACAGCAACTCTAATAGGGTACCTAAGTAATGTTTGCCTTTTTTTTTTTTAATTTAGCCTTTGAAAGACAAAAATCAGTCAGGACTTTCTTTAAAATACATATTGCAAAGCAGAGAGAAAGAGACACACAGACATGCAGAGAAACAGAGACACTGAACATACTCGGACATTAAACATTTTTCTAGCACAAACTCTTAGTCAAGGTAATATATTGACTTGTCCTAGGGTAGCCCTCCACCTTTGTCTTGTGTTTCTTCAAGTACCCTCATTAGGACTTAGAGAACTCGTAGCATTCCTAGGAAGAGCCTTATTGGTGAAGAAAGAAATTAGCATGGAAGCACTCAAAATAGTTAGAAATGTCACTGCCTGACATTAATTTTAAAGTAAAGATCCCAGCAACATTGATTTTTTTTTTCCAGATGTTTCAACATTTTCAAAGCCACAAAATGATCTCTCTCGGGCTATCAAAGGCTGCTTTAAGATTATGTGAGCTCTTTGTAAGAAGAGTCCTTGAGGATTCCCTGCCATTTTTGATCCAAATGTGTAGCTTTCATATTGATCGAACTAAAATTTTCATGAGAAGAAATCTCCTTGTAGCATCTTTCTCTCTTGTACTTCTGGGTAAAGCTGTGCTCCCTAGATCTCAATTAAATCAGCATCGACCTTGCAACTCCCAGTAGAAAACACAAGAGTTTGTCTTGTCACTTTTTTCCCCTGCTGTTCTCAAGAAGTTGTGCCCTCCAGAATTGTAGGAGCAAAGCTTCAAAAATATATCCAAAACACCATGGAAGTATTTCAAATGCAATCTCTATATTAAAGGTAACCAATTATACAACTCAACGTGCTCCTTCTGGAAATAGTTAAAATAATACAGAAGTCCATAAAAATTAATTCTTCAGTCCTCATTTGCAACACTTGCTAACCTCAAGTCTCCCTAAATTTCTATCTAGGAAGGTGCTGTGCCACATGCCAAGCTGAACTTGATAGTGGGGTTTATTGGGATAGGGCAGAAGCAATATAGGTAGAGCAGGGTATATCATAAGTAGGTTTTAACTGCTAGTTGAGGAAGCGGGTGTGCATTTTATCACTCAGCTCAGCCAAACTGAATGGCGCACAGGTCAGCCACTGGGTCTTATAGCAACTAGTTGGTATAGAGGACAAGCTGTAGAGGTGATATATAAAGATTGGGACCCTGAGAAAAGTGAACCCTGCAAAACTAATTTTTTTTTTCCTTCAACTCCGCAGACGGGCTTGTGCACATATGTAGCTTATACAAAACACAGAATATAGACCTACAGTGAAGCTGATGATTCCTGAGTTCTAAAGATGAAGCGATATTTTTATAGAAGTGTAGACATTCCTAAATAGGGAATGGATAATGCAAAGACAGTTATAATTGATTTGAAGGCACTATATTTTCCATGTTATTCTCTACATTTTATTGAGCATTAACTCAAAGAGAAATTGCAGCATATTTTGCGTTGTGATTATTCTGACTTTTAAAAATAGACTTCTCCAGTAGTTTTAACAGCCTGTAATATTTTTTCATATGTCTAGAATATGGTACAGGTGGATTTTTTTCTTCTCTTCCATTTTTCATACAGGAATTTTGAAAATCTTTTATTGTATTGGAAGTTATGCTGTGCTCTATTCCAAGAATACAACAAACCAAACCCTAAAGACTGTTCTGTTAGGTTTGCTAACATTTATGCATTTTAACTATTGCCTGATTTTCAGAGGCATCTGTTCTATTACCTGAAGGGCTTTTTCCTCCTAAGAAGCAATTTTGTAAGGTTAGGTAATTCGGAGGCTTTTTAAACCCTTGGTCAGGGAGGACTGTTTGTCTGTTTTAAGTTTCACTCTGTTTTGGATTTTTTTCTCTGTTTTACTTTTGCATTTGGATGTTTGTTATGGATTTGGGGAATTTGCTAGCCTTCCCTGCTATGGGTTCTTCAGTAAAGCATGTTTCTTCATGTGCTCTCCCCAAAACTAAAGAAGTCGGCTCCAAATTCATTTGTCCCTTTCTATTTACGAACTAAGTAAGATGTTCTGACTGGCTATTTTTCATCTTTCTTGTGGTCATTTGGTGTATGTAAGAGTGCATGGTTTTTTGCTCAGCATTGTCTGTTATAATTACGTGTATTACAGTAGAGTTTGTGGGATCAAATACAGAGAGACCTAATAAATTCTCTTCTCTATGTACTCTAAGCACTTATTTGTCTCCAGTCAGACTGGAATATGTAAGTTGATTGTAATTTCTTCTGCAGATGCTAAAGGGAGACAAGAAGAGTTGACATTTGTTTTTCCTTTTACTAAAAATTTTGAGAGAGAACTGTGGCCTGGTAAAAGCAGGATGAAAAGAAACCAGAAGTAAGGTTAATTTGGCTTAGAATCTAAAAATCTGGGACTCAGAAGTTGTCCAATCATACCCTGATCTGCTGTGCTTAACAAAAATAGGTCATGTATTTGGGGGAAGAAATATAAAAGTAGCAGGCATTTTTTCCAGTTTGGATCAGTTTGTTCAGGTGTCATTAGCGGGTACAAAAAGATGTAGGATACAGGATATATATAACATAAAGTATAAAGCAATTATTGTCTAACTAGCACACAGAAGATAGGTAGGATTTAATGAGCTATTAGGCTAAGCATCAGTCCATAAGCATTAGCATTAGCTATTAGGCTAAGCGTGCGGCACCTCCAGCCAGCATGAGTCCGGCGGGGAAGGGTCAGCCTCTGCAGCCCCCGGCACTGGCTCCGCAGTGCTGCTGAGCTGCCGTCTGCCACCAGCTCTGTCATCACTGCTGTCACTGGCAGCTCAGACCTGTGACCTGATGATTCCCAACTTGCTTGACCAGCATCCGTGGCTTTTCCCTTTAGGATTTTATACCTTTCCATGTTGATGTACCTTTCCCTCTTGAAAGTTGGCTTACCTTTCCCTCTTGAATCCTTGAGCTACTAACAAGCCTCATCTCAACACATGTACCCCGTTTGTAATTTTTCTTTTCTCGTCTTTCTACTCTTTCACACAGCTCTTTCTCCCAACTTAGTAATTTTCTCAGAAACTGGAGGCACAGGTACACAGTTGGGCTGGATCAGAGCTGGGCCTCCAGTCATGGAAACGCAGATGGCCAGGGCGCTAGGAGGTGGAGGGGGAGCTTATAAAGCATTGCTGTCTGTTTTTACTATAGCCTATTTTTTTTACTGTTAAATATTTAGCTTTATCAATTTTTAGCAACTAAACAATTCTGAACATTTTGTTTGTGGAATCATAGCATTGCATCCTGCTTTCCTCCTTACATCAATATAGGCAGTTCCTCTATATCAACCCAATATTTCATCTTTCTGCATTGACCTATATTTCTATATTGACCTATTTCATCTGTCAGTACCTTTTTGGACCATTGACATTGTTTTCTTTTCACAACCACTTTCAGGTGCATAGTATATGCTGTAGGCTTATAATACAAATTCTATAACCAGGAAATGTATGTGTTGCATGCATTACAGAGGAAAATAAGGCATATTTCCATGAGGGCATCTGTGCTTTCACTTCACAGCGTAACTATGTTATCTTTCTGTATTCACAGAAGCAGTCCTTATAAACCGATATTTATGTAAATGCTGAAAAAAACAGACATCCAGTGAGTTATTTTTTCCAGTATAGATTTACATTTGGCCCAAATTCCTTTCTTGAATGCAGATTGAAAATCTATGTTTTGAATATCAAGGAAGAATACTCTCTATTTCAATGGATTTTGTATACTTATGCAAATTACTACTCGAGTTATATAAATTTAGTTTGAGGTCATTATATGGATAATTTGTTACTTAGTAAAGTAGTTTGTCAGGTTATGAGACATTAATCCTCCAATAGGTCTTTAATTGGGAGAGATGAACTAAATAATTCATAGCAAGACTTGGCCTGAAAACATTTATACTACTCGATTATACCATTTTACATGCAATGACAAATTGTTTTGGTGTAGTCTGGAAATAGCGGGACTTAATTAATTACTTCCAAGGTTTTAGACATCTGTGATAGGTTCTTTAAATGCATTAGATTGGAAATTCATACAAGGGCTAAAAATAGAGTTCAAGTCCTTGGGGTTAAAAAGCTGAGATGAAAAGAGAGCATTCTGCTTGCAGAAAAGAGCAGGAAGCAGCTGAAAGAGGAGAGGAATGGCAGCTAACTAGCGTGTCCAATTCCCCAAATATTATTTTTGCAAAACTGAGCTGAAAATCATTAAATACTGAAAATGACATGGTTTTAAATTTGAATAAGAGTGTGCTAATTACTTGAGCACCTTTTACTCATCTGGCCAATTAGATGGAAGAGGTGGCCCTGAATAGTTTAAAGAACCTACAAACAAATAAAAAAAAGGTGAGATGTTTTTCTGTTCTGAAATCAACTTGCAGATGAAATCAACTAAATGAGAAGAATTTACTAGACTGGAAGGAGGGATTCTTTTTTCAAAAAAACCAAGAGAAATAAGCTGGATGTTGTAACCCAAGGTTTAGTATATGTCATTAGGTGGTATCTTCAGATGATGAAGTGGTGAATCACGCTGCTATTGCACTTACAGCTAGTGGAAAGAACAAATAGCAAAGGGTTATAGTCATATGATCATATGAATCAGAGAAAAAAGTCATTTTGATAAGAATATTTATCAATTTATGCTGTGGATGAGGGTATTTTTTACAAATTAGATACCTTCTTGAACACTTTAGTTGGGAACTCTAAAAGGTTGAAATTCATAACCCCAAATCTGGAAGTAATCCCTGAAAAAGGTCCTTCTGATTATGGACAAATACCTATTTTTTTCTTTTACACAGTCAAGTTGCTGACATTTACATGCAGCCTTGCAGTTGGAGCACTCATCCAGTGTGAGTGCTGGATGAGTGAAGTTCTGACTTCAGTTTCCCCTATGGCCTGAGAAGACTCAAATGCACATTGCTACCTCACAAGAGGACACCTGCTTTGGTAAAAGGAGCTGCACCATTGCACTGAATGCAATCAAAAGGGAGAGTGATGGAAAAGATAAGTCATTTACAGACTACGTGATGAACATGATACAGACTGAAAAGGGTGTTTTATCTATGACTGCTTTCTGACTTTTTGCTATAACTACTACATACCTACCAGCAGACCTTGAGGTTATGCCTCTTTAATTTATTGGTGTGGATATGGCTTCTGGGGACAGCTGGAAGTTTGTGAAACATCGTCCATGGATCCGGGCCACTACCTTCCACTTAAACTGCACATTAGGTGCCTCAGCGCTTGTGCTGTTTTAGACCTTTGTCACTTGAGTTTCAGGTTGTCTGTCTGTTTGTGAAAGTACTGAATTGAAAACCTCCTCTGACCAAAGCACTGCTATCAGGAACAGTGGCACCAAGGACAGCAACAGGTATGAAAACAACATGAAGTGGCTGAATGGCAATAAGAAGGGAAATAGCAGTAGCCACCCAGTAGCCATGACTGCTAGAGTGCACATACCTAGCCTCATTCATAACAGATTTCACTAATTCTTTCTAGTGATCCTAGGAAGTTTCAGAATATTTGCCACCTTTGGGATCATTCTAGATATCTGTAGAAAATTTCAAACAGGTCCATATTAAATCTAGTTGGCGACTGGTCACAAGTGGTGTTCCCC
>VYZW01027384.1:0-15268 GCA_013401315.1 Balaeniceps rex
CTCGGGCTCCCCGCCGCCGCCCCCAGCCCGCTCGCTGGAAGACGGGCGCCTATGGCCGGCTGCCCTCTCCTCGCCTGCGGATGGGCATTTTGATTATGGCTCATTTTTAAAAAGCCGGTAGCGCGGCCATTTTTAGCTAGAGGAGCAGCAACTCCTAACGGCCCACCCCGCGCACCCGCCCGGTACGCCCGGCGCTCGCCGCAGCCTTCCGTCGTAGCCCGCCGAAAGCCTCGACTACCGCCATTCCTTCGCTGTCCAGCCCCGGGGAGCTGCCCCCGGCCCCGCGGCGGGCGGGGGCCATGTGAGGCCGCGGGCAGCGTCCGGCCTCAGGCCCGGCCCGGCCCCCGCTAGCCAGGTGGAAAACAAAAGGCAAAAGCTGCGAGACCGCAATTCGACACCCGTCCCCGGCAACAAAGCAGGGACGAACGGCGGCGTCAGGGAACGCGGACTAGGCCTAACATGGCTAATTAGGAAAACTAAATGCAGCTCGCCCACAAAAGAGCGCTGGGGCGCCTCCCCTGCCACCCACCCACCACAGGCGCGAGGCCGCCAAGATGGCCGCCCCGCCGGCCGCCTGCCGCGCATGCGCTAGGCACCGGGAGGCGGGAGGCGGCGGTGGCCCAGGCCGGAGAAGGCGATGGCGAAGAAAGGGGCCCTATCGGCCGGTCTCAACGTCGTCTCGACGTACCAGAGGAGGAGAACGACGAGAGGCCGGAGTGAAACCACCGCAGGTAGTGGCGCTGCTCCGGGCCGGGGCTCGTGTGGTGGCACGGGGTGGGGAGCGTGGCCGCACCTCTGAGGGACCAGGCCTGTTTGAGAGCGAAGCGCTATATTTACATAAAATAAAAGGGGAGCAAATGGGATAATAGGCTGCCTCACGTTCCCCGGGGAAATTACATGCTGGCTCTGCTGTGTGACAGAGGGAAAAGCATTGTTTTCCTTTTTCCCCTAGCTTTTTGTTTTGTTTTTAATAGTGTAAAATTGGGCACGTCTTGGTGTTTTATCATCTAATCAAGAAAAACAGCTTGCATATGAAATACTAAAATAAAATAAAGTCCGGGGTATTTTTCTTTCTTTGCTTATGCTCCCAGTAACTTAAAAAGGAGATCAAATTTATGTTTTGTTCTCATTATCACCAAAAACATTTCACCTTTTAGCCCGATACCTGCAATAGACAGTAAAGGTCAAGTTTCTTGATTAGGAAAAAGGTCTGTGTGACATTAGCAAAAAAATGTGGGAATGCTGTGCTTGGCAGCAGGGGAGTGGGGAGTTGCAGGAGCACTGGTGTCCACCGGCTTGAAAACTGGTCCTGCTCTTCTACCACGGTGAGTTGTTTTTTTTTTTTTGACTGACTACCTCTGTGTTTTCAGTTTATTTGTGTGTGTGTAGGGTGTTTTGTAGTCTTAAACTATTTACAGCTTATATATATACATCCCAAACAGTGACGTTTGTCTCCCATTTTGGTACTTTGTAAAATGATGGAGATGTGCCAGGGCCAGCCAGCCAGTAGTTCAGGATATCCTGTTGGTAGTACTTGTGTTTATGACCATAAACACGTTAGAAATTCCAAAGTAGCCCTAAGGGACGGCTCTCTTAAGATTGTAGTTTGTTTAGTTTTTTCCTTCTACGAAAAAACATTCTGGGTTTTTAGATGATTGGTTCTGTTGGAACAAATTGTAAATCATGTTTAGAGAAAAAAAAAAATTGGGATTCTCAGGAGACTCTGCTACTGGCTGGAAAGAGGTAAATAAATGTTTTCTCAAAAACCCACTCTTTCTCAGCTTTCTGTTTGGTTTTTGTTTTCAGACCTTCTACTGTTGTTTGCTTAATCTGTATGCTCTGCATAGACACAAACTCTTCTGTCTGCAGGCCTCTCACCTCCTGATTAGTCTAGCCAGTGGCTGATATTTCAGTCATGGCTTACAATGTTTGAATTGATATTCTGCAAAAAGAAGTATCTCTGTATCCTAAAACTGTCATGAATGTGGGACAGTTTTCTCATGTTCCAGCTGTAGTGAGGAATCGTACAAACCTCAACATAAGTCTTGTGTTTTTCTTCACATTTAAACCTAGCTGTCCTTTCTCAACTGAAAGCACAGGCTATAGCAGATGTTTACTATAAACAGGATGTTATAAGGGGAGCTGAGACTCAGCATCCAAGAATTTTGTACCCTCTGTTGCTAGAGAAGCTACAGGACTGAAAGCCACTTTTTCTTTATGCTCCAGATGAGAAGGTGGTATGAAATTTTGTAATGGGCAGAAGGTACGTTGTGTGTTGGGAGAAATAGTGTGTTTGGGGACTGGAGTACTTTGCAGAAAAAGTACTTTATTTAGTTGCAGAGTAGTGACCAGGCATGAAATTATTAGAGCCCTGGAACCTCCTTTCCCTCCCTTATTGAAAGAGCAGTGTGTGCTCGTGATTGTAGCTGGTCAGACTGCAGGTGCCTCAATCCCCTAGTGACAAGCACTGGGGGAACTGTACTTGTCTGATTAATAGAGGCTTCCAGTCAACACAGTGGAGCAATAACATGTCACAAGTGTGGTAAGTGCCTGACTGGGTTTATCTTCACCTGGTGTAAATTAAGTCTGCTCTAGGTGGGTTACTTTCAGCCTAGAATAGTAGCTATTGCTTAGACGGGTAAACTTGCATGAAAGCACACCTGAGAGTCATGGCATGAAAGAGTTTAGCATTGTAGCCACAGAAAAGGCAGAACATGATGGCAGTGGTGGCATCTTGTAAGACTGGGCTGAAAGAGGCCTTTTGGGTCAGTGAGTCTAGCAACACCATCATGATTACTGCCCTTTTCATACTCTGATGATGGCAGGTCCACAGATGGGCAGTGTGAGGTGATTTTAGACTGGAGGTACTGGGTTTTCTTTTTTAGCATTGGAGGCAAGGGTGGCAACGATGGTGTTATTATTCATTTCCACTGTTTGATGGTGAGGAACTAGAAGGTCGCATGTTGGGGTGTCCAGATTGGGGAGGGAGCCAGAACACAGTGTGGGGGCTTGGTTGCTGGTAATCAGCAAATCAAGTCTCCATGTACAGTGCTGGCCTCTCCGAATGTTAATAAAGTTCTGCTTCCTTCCTAAGCCACATCATTTACAGCTAATGAAGCAGTGAGGGGTTGCAGGAGAGAGCGCCTAGTATAGGGGATAGTTACATGCTGGGGGAGGAAACCTCCCGCAAATGGCCTTCTTTACTTCGGATGGCTCCCAGCTGTCACTGCTCTTCTCTCCTATGCTGTCTTCAGAGTATGCCTTCCTTCAGCTCCGCAGGGGGAGAATTACAGAGGCAGAGATAAAATAGCCCAGTACAGCCAGGCTAAGTGTGTTCCTTTTTGAACTCAATGTTTGGAAACAGTAGCTGGCTCCTTGGACTGCTTATTGAGATTCCTAGTGGGAATAGGAGCTCAAAAAAGGCTTGTCTGTATGTAAGCATTGGTAAAACTTCTCTCACCTAGTTGTAGCTCAAAATGTAGCTGACAGGGCATGAATGTTTTGTCTTGTAACATCTTTAGAAGGTCTTTATCCTAGATTGCAAAGTATGCTGTCCTTTGTGATCATCTGGCCACAATTCCATTTGTAGCACAGTGTATGTGCTTTCAGGCAGCTGTTGGGTTTCGGAGGGTAGGGCATGATTCTCCTTTTGGATTGAGATATGCACTTGGATTAATTCTCTGCCTGGAGCCCAACTCTTGTGCATCCAGAGTTAGTCTAACTACCTGGCAATAGGCCCTCCAGCTCTTACCTCTGTTCATCCTGCCCTCTCCATGTGGGCACTTCAGTCAGATTTATGACCATTGACAACCTGAGTTCTAGTGCAGAAGACTTTAAAAAAAAGCAGCTAGAGGTTGAAAGTACCCTTTTCACATGTTCATCTTGCAATGCATGTGATTTTTTGCTTGCAAGAGAATAGTTGCTTCTGCTTGGTTAACAGTATTAGCTACCTGTAGTACCACATACTGCATACTTAAAATATCCTGGGATGATTACATTCTGTGCTTAAAACTGTCAAGAAGTTCTGAAGCTTGCATATTTGAGTGTAAACTTTTTAATGATAAAGTATTTCTTGCTTCTTCAGTTAACTTTGTTCAGTTAACTTCCATGAGAGGACAGAAGTACTAAATTGAAATAATCCTGACATCATTGGGAGAACAAAACTTAAAACGCTTAGGGTTTGGGGCTTTTTTTTGTGAAAAAGTGAACTAAAGGTTGGAGAGACTAATTGATTTGCTGAAGAACAACAAAACAAAACTGGTGCTGTTGGTAACCTGGCCCCAATAGCGGTCTACTGCTCTGCCTAGTAATTGCTCTAAAACAACATACTGTTTGTCTGTGTCTGGCTCATCAAGCATCTGGCCAATGTGTGAGTTTTGCTGTTGCCTGTGAAGCTACAGAACAACATTTTTAACATTTTCCTTTTTGAGCTTCATGAGGGAGAAGTAAACCTTGAAAGTAGATTGTCTGTTTCTGAAGGACCTCTATATGAAGAGTAGCATGTCTCTTGGAAGTTAAGCCAGCTGTGAAGTGCTCTTGATCATAGGCAGCTGATGATGTTGCAATTTTTGAGTAAACTTTGATATTTGGAAGTCTAAATAGAGAGCATTGGTCTAGCTCCAGCTGAGTTTTTCATTAAAAATGAATAGGACCCTTTCTGAAAGGTGATGTGTTTGGTGCAGAAGGGACTGGAATCTTCTGTTTATTCATAGGATGTGCATATTCTTGGCAAAACTGTCCTTTCTTACCTTGACTGCTCATTTCTGTGATATGTCTTAACGTTGCTCTGGCAGTACTCCTTTTAATGATAAGAAAATAGTTTAATGATAGGAAGGTAGTTTATTTCCCATGTCAGCTCAGTTCTAGGCTCCTTTGAAGGGAAGCCTAAACCCACATTTAGGATATGGGTTCTCCCTTCTTGCCCCTCTGTTACCCATAAAAGAAATAGGTCTGCCTTGGAACACTTCATAGTTTAGCAGTGTCCCATTTGCCATATGATACTGCAGGATTTTAACTTCCACTTCTGCTCTCCCAGCTGTCCTTTGCTCCTGTAAGACTGCATTTTTTTATTTGTTGCATGAAGCTGTTGGTACACAGGGGCTTGAGTTGAAAGCCAAGTGAGAAGAAGGGTTGTCCTCCTTTCAGTTTAATACAGTCTCAGCTCTGCCTGTCTGTGGAAAGAAACTGATTTCCAGTAGTAGCCATGTGGTGTGACCACCTGTGGTGCATTGACCCTGGCTGGATGCCAAGTGCCCACCAAAGCTGCTCATGTGGACAGGGGAGAGAAAATATAACAAAAAAGCTTATGGGTCGAGGTAAGGAGAGGGAGATCACTCAGCAATTACCATCATGGGCAAAACAGACTTGACTTGGGGAAAATCAAGTTTAATTTAGTACCAGTCAAATCAGAGTAAGACAATGAGAAATAAAAACTAAATCTTAAAACACCTTTCCCCCACCCCTCCCTTCTTCCCGGGCTCAACTTCATTCCTGATTTTCTCTACCTCCTCCCCCAGAGCAATGCAGGAGGACGGGGAATGGGGGTTGCAGTCAGTTCATCACACGTTGTCTCTGCCGCTCTTTCCTCCTCAAGGGGAGGACTCCTCGCACTCTTCCCCTGCTCCAGCGTGGTGTTGCTCCCACAGGAGACAGTCCTCCATGAACTTCTCCAACGTCAGTCCTTCCCACGTGTCGCAGTTCTTCACGAACTGCTCCAGCGTGGGTGCCTTCCACAGGGTGCAGTCCTTCAGGAGCAGACTGCTACAGCTTGGGTCCCCTACAGGGTCACAAGTCCTGCCAGCAAACCTGCTCCACTGTGGGCTCCTGTCTCCATGGGTCCACAGGTCCTGCCAGGAGCCTGCTCCAGTGCAGACTTCCCACGGGGTCACAGCCTCCTTTGTGCACATCCACCTGCTGTGGCGTGGGGTCCTCCACGGGCTGCAGGTGGATATCTGCTCCACCGTGGACCTCCATGGGCTGCAGGGGGACAACCTGCCTCACCATGGTCTTTACCCTGGGCTGCAGGGGAATCTCTGCTCCGGTGCCTGGAGCACCTCCTCCCCCTCCTTCTTCACTGACCTTGGTGTCTGCATAGTCATTCCTCTCACATATTCTCACTCCTCACTCCAGCTGCAGTTTGTGTCCCGTCACCCCACCCCCTTCTTAAATAGGTTGTCCCAGAGATGTCACTGTCGCTGATTGGCTCAGCCTTGGCCAGCAGTGGGTCTGTCTTGGAGCTGGCTGGCATTGTCTCTGTCGGACATAGGGGAAGCTTGTAACAGCTTCTCACAGAAGCCACCCCTGTAGCCTCCCCCCCGCTACCAAAACCTTGCCATGCAAACCCAGTACACCACTGTCATTTCATCCTGGCTAAGATTCTTCGTTACCTCTTTTTTTTTTTTTTTAAGTTTTTGCTTGTCTCATTCATGTGTTCACATGATCATTGAGACCATAAACTCATCTGGATTATTGTTCTCCTTTATTTGTACAGCCCCTGGCACAGTAAGGACCTAATGTGATGGATTTTTAGATGTTGTCTGTGTAAATATTCAATAATACTCAGAAATTGACTAGGTTCACCATCTCACTTTATGTAGGCTGCTGAGCAGTGTGTAGGTAATGTTGATAGTTACTGATTTAAAATTGGTTTGACCAAGTAATCTGAGATTTGTTAGCTTTACTGTGAAAATTGCTTCATTTTGATCACTCAGAAAGCTGCTTTATTTTTTCCTCCACTAGCTCCATTTACTGCACCTGAGGGTACATGTGGAATTTCAGATGTCTTCAGCTTGGGTTCTCATGAGCCCACATTAGCCAGAAATTTCCAGGTGACTCAGTATTTTTCAAAGCAGGGTTAGCACTCCAAAAGTAGCAAAGGCAAACAAAATGAGAGTTGGTCGCTGGATCCTTTAAAAACAAATCAGTTAAAGAATTCACTATAGGTAGTTTTATCTTTTTCATATCACTGTTTAAAACTCTAGTTTCATGTACACCTTCTTAATTTAAAGGAGTATAAAACTTAACTTTACATCTGTTTAATTTGCTCAACTAAGAGTAAGAGTTTAGTTTTTGGTTTTTTGTGTTTTTTTTTTTTTAACACTTTATAAGGCAGCTTGCTCTCTTGTGCTGGTTGGAGTTTTTATTGCAATTTTTTTTGAAAGTCACAGATGGTATTTGGTGCGTTCATGGAGGTGAGGTCCATCAGTAGCTATTGGCCACGATAAAGCCTTTGAGGGAGGAAGTCGCCTTAACTCACTGATGTCCGTGGCAGAGCTTCCTAGTTGTCATCAAGGATTGCTGTTATTCTTCTTTCTTACATTTTTCCCTTCAGTATTGGCTACTGGCTTTTGTGCTCCCCAGCTCAAGAAAGTGAGAATAGAGCTCCCTGCTGCTGCAGTGATGCATTGAGTTTCCTGCATTTGGGGACATTGCAGGAGTCAGCATGTAAGGAGTATGAGGGTTGATCTTCACCCCAAGAAAACTGCATTCCTGCCCAGGGTGTTTCCCCTGGCTTCTGCTGGTGACAGGATGCCCGGGGGAGAGAGCCCTTGATCTGGTCTGGTATCAGGAGCTGTTCTGGCTTCTTAAAAATCCTGTGCTGTGCTGGACGATAGCTCTCAAGCATTCCTTTTCCAGGTTCAGCATTGGTTCAGCTTGGCACCTAGATGACATGGAGGGTAGGTATTGTGTAAATGACCTAACAGTTAGTCCTTTTGTGGAGGCGTTGATCTTTATGCAAAAATATGAAGTTTATCTTCTGTGTTGAAAACAGAGGACAAATTATAAAATTGACATATCTGATCAATTGTTTTTGAAAAGTACCATCTTCATTTGCAAATGGAGTCTTTTTNCCATTTTCATTTGCAAATGCAGTCTTTTTTTTAACCCACTCCCTTGGAAATGTGTGGAAGCTGTAAAACCGCAGGAAGCCAAGTCACTAAAAGCATCCAGAGGAATTTCATTTTATTTTCATAAACTAATCTACCCACTTACATCAATCTGTGTAAACTAATTACTTTTTTAATTAGGTAGCCTTTTTGATTGCTTATGGAGAGCTGTGGTGAAATTTACCACTAATTATGCTGGGGCAGGAGGCGGCCTCTGGATTGTTAGGAAGGATGAGAAAATTTTATTTCCTTTTGTTGAAATGGGGAGCAAGTGGTAATTGATACATAAATAATGTGCTTATTTTTGCAATTTCAACCTATTCAGCTTCTGTTAACCTTACTAATTGAGGCTCTTTCTATGTGTCATCTGGTTTCCTTCCACCTAATTTAACATCTACAGGAATATCAGAACAATAAGGAAACAAAACTGTTGTAAAGTTGAAGTTTTCCTTCTGCCTGTTAAAGGTAATGAATGTTTATACTGAGTGGTTCTAGATTTTGGACTTTGGTGAGTTCCAGTAATGTTTGACCCAAAATGCTGGATCCTAGGATGTGCTAGGAAGTAATCTGCAAAGTTCAAGTGTTGTTTTTTTCACTGTGGTTGAATATGTATTTAGAAAACTGGGGGAAGGTGGTGGTCTCGCATCTCTTGTGCCATCTCCTCTGGAGCCCTAAGCCCATCGCTTGGATTTATTGTGAGGCCTGTGTTATATATAATAACAGAGTATAGCCAAGATTGCACGTGGAAGAGAACGCAGTAAGTGGTTCTCCTTTGTGTCTTCTTTCTGTGGTGTAGTCCTGGCTCCTTATAAAGAGTGGGTGCGCTGAGAGATCAGGTGGGAGGAGGACCATTAAGATGGTTAGGCCTCAAGCAGCATGTTTTCTTCTCCTTTCCCTCAAGCTTGTAGTCCTGCTCTGAGTCTGTACAAAGGGTGAGACTTACAGTTGAATTTGCTACTTCCATCCCAGTTGCTTCCAGCAGGCCCCACAGTTCACTTCTAGTGGCTTGTGAGCTTCATCCTTCAGTTCTCAGCTTCAGTCCAAACTTCTGGCGTCTTACCTTTGCCTGAACAAGTTGCTTGTGCACAAAATAAACACCACTGACAAATGGGAATTTGTGGTATTTTTGCCATTAGTGGTGGGAGTTCAGAAACGTGAATAAAAAGTGAGAAGCCAGACAAAATTACTTCACCCAGATCATAATCTAGTCCTTTTGTTCAGGAGGACAGTTTTCAGTTTCTTTGAATCCAGTGCATTGTAACATGCAGTGCACAGTCTGAAAGGTCTGATAAGTATCACTGAAGTCCTCTCCTTTGAGGGGGCTCTGGGGATCAGCTCTTCACTGTATTCAGAGTAGTTCACTTCAGCTGTGTCGTGAATCTTGCCTTTTATTACATTTCTGTGAATGGGTGAGCCTAAAAGGATGAGTGCTGTGGAGGGAAGGATGGTTGCTCCGTCCACCTTAGATGCTTTTCCGTAATGCGCAAGTATGAGGCAGGATCAGCTCTCCCTGTGTCATGTGTGACAGAGCTGCCTGGTCAAGAGAAGACCTGTAGGAATGCATCTCTGACAGCCTTCTTGGGCAATCTGTTCCAGAGCTTTGTTTGTCTTAGTCGTTTTCTGAGAAGGGAGGAACCCTTCCAACTTTCTTTTTTTCCTTATTGTAACTGAAGCCTATTGCGTCTTATTCTTTCTGCCAAGCAAAAGTTTATTCCTTTCCTCCATAATCTTGTGTATGCTTGAAGACTATTACCATTACCACCCTCAGTATTCTCCAGGCTAAAACATCTGGCTCTGTCCCAACTTTCTTAGAGACCATTTTTCAGTCTTTTTGGTAGTTTTCACTGTTTTCCTCTGAATCTTTCCTATTTGTTCATTCCTTTAGTCGTAGCTTCTAGCTGTGATAATGTTTCTAGACGCTTTGCTAATATGAAGGAGAGTGTAAGGGCTGTCACCCATGTCTTGTGAGCTAGGCTAATAATTGCACGTAATTCACTAAAACTCTTACATCTCTTTCAGAAATGCTGTCTAGCTTTTACCGTGCAGCAGATAATTTGTGTTGCCATGTAAGAGTTTGCATTTTTGCTTATTTAAATATGTTCTTACTGAAATGCATTTTTTTTCCCTGAACTTTCTCCAATTTGTCAGAAACCTTCTGATTTCTAATCTTGTCCTTCAAGATACTGAACAGCCTTGTATCACCCACATATTTAATACACACACTTCTTCTTTCACCTCTTGCCATACAGGTCAGTTGAACAGAACTGCACCTTTTGGGATCGTCAGAACGTTCAATTTTAGTAGTAAATTCTTGGTAACTACCCAGTGTAAGAGGCTGTGCGCCCACCTGTCCTACTAATGTGGTAACCCTAAGGACCCCAGTCTATTAGGAATGAGTGGCAGGTATTGCCCAGTAGTTAAGCATTTTCCTTGACTGGAACCCCTCTGCTTGCTTTAGACCAAGGACTTGAATTCTGGCCCCTGCCCCCAAGAGGATGTTTTGTACCATGGCTGCTAGGTATTCTGTGGGAGAGCTCTCAGTCTGGGGTTTTAAAGCCAGTTCAGTCAGTGTTACAGGAGTGTGGGAGATTGACTGCAGCTCAGAGTTGCAGGCTTTTACCAGAGGTGCGGCAGGTTGGTTGCTGAAACAGTACATTATGCTTAGGAAATAGAGCAGCTCTATGTGTTTTTGTTTTTTTTAACTGGCAGATCTGGATTCAAGCCTCTGCCTTAGGTTAAGCAGAAAGGATTTGAAAACAGGTCTTATAGATGGCAGATGGGCATGGCTTAACCCAGCAGACAGCTAAACACCACACAGCCACTAAACACTCCCCCAGCCCAGTGGGATGGGGGAGAGAATCGCCAGGGGGAAGTACGATTCATGGGCTGAGATAAAGACAGTTTAATANCTTAGTCTAAGCAGTACTTAGCACCAACTACAACATCAGTGTGTTATCAACATTATGCTCATATTAAATCCAAAACACAGCACTATGCCAGCTACTAGGAAGAAAATTAACTCTATCCCAGTTGAAACCAGGACACGGATAAAACCTTTCTTTTCCTGCTCCTAATCTTGACATTTCCTGCTGGCTAGAAACTTGTTGCTTAGTTTATTGTCTTTTGTGAACGCCATTCTGAAAGCCCAAACTTTTCCCTTGCCTGAAAGTCAAAATATGATAGAGCGTGTCGGAAGTGTTTGTAGCTTGGGGTACATTATATTCTGCAGATCCACGAGCATTAGACATCTATGAAATGCTTGCCCTTGGATTCAGTGGCACTGCGCTAATGGGCTCTGCACTCTGCAGTCAGTCCCCTTTCCCTACCTCAAGGCACTTAGCAGGACTTGTGAAAGGGATGTGCTGTGCCATCTTTATCCTTTTCATGGATTTAACCCAAAATATCTATGTACAGTTAGCTCTTCCCTCCTCTTAAAAGGATGGTGGAGCCTCCTGCCTGAAGATGTACCTCGTAGTCCTTTTTCGTAGCTAATTACACGTCTACAGGCTTATTCTGTTGGACATTAACTTAAGTCTTGGACCTGATACACACTCTGTCCCTTCTAGAACTGTGTTTCAATGGATAAATATCCTTTTAACCTACGCTGTGTGATCTTGGTGAAATTCGGCTAATTCAACTCAATGAGCAATATTGTGTTTGGAAAAAAATGTATCACTCGGACTCATCCCTTTTATGCTAGTAAGCTATGGCCAGGAATGACCTGTACATAGTGATGTTCCCTGTGCTTTTGGACCAGACTCTGCTTTCCCCTGCTCCCCATACTCCTTAAGTCATTCCAAAATTTATTGAGTATAAAATTTCAGTTGTCTTATTTGTGTTGTAGGTCGGTCTCTAGTATAGTGTGGCCAATTATAAGAACAGTTTTCCCTATTTCAAGGAAGTGGTACCCGTTTGGCTAATAAATGAAAGGGTAAAAGGATGCAGTGGCAGCTGTTTCCTCTGCTTGTGTTTTGGAAGAAATAACAGATGTAGACATTGAATTCTAACCGGAGGTTCAGGGTTGCAAATGCCAGAGAGAGATGTGGCTTAGTTATTGCGATTACAGCCAGAAGAATAGGTGTGAGGAAGGGATTTGTGGCTTCCTGTGGTTCATGACGACGTGTGGATGTGTTTTGGATCCTCTTCTTAAGTATTCAACTACAACCTGTGGTTTTCACAAGAAAATTAAGTTGTTTTCCTGGATCTTGCTCCCAGAACATAAACACCATAAAACAACTACTCAAAAGATGGTGCTAATAAATTGCAAGGTTTGCTTTTCATGCAGAATATTTTGAGGGACTTTGAGACGTGTTATATTAGAGGCCTGTCAGAAACATTGTTTTAGAATCATGGTTACTTTTATGAATATAAGAAACTTACCTTCAAAGAATCTTTGGGGAAATTATCACGGGGTAAGAGAATGCTTTGTATTAATTAAAACATTTTTAGTAACATAACAAAGGCAACTGGACTGTAAATTAGCCAGTTACAAGAAATTACCTGAGTGTTGTGGAAGTTTTTCTAGTGAAGGAAGGAGTTTAAGTTAGAGGACAGAGTTTTAACACTACTTTCAGTTCTGATTATACAGTATAGCTGAGGACTTAAGAAATATTAGTTTCTAGGTGAAGGTACCAAGTTTGTTCTGTAGTTGTATTTCAGATGGAGCACATCTTCTGAATCAAAGGGCAAGAATCTTAATGATGCAAGGTTAAACTTAAAAGCAGGTAGTAGCTAGCAAGTGTGTGATCAGAGCAATGGGCACAGAAGTTGTCATTATAACTTAGTTCCCAATTGTTATTTTCAGCCTACCTTTTTCTTCTCAAATCACCTCTTTTGTTTGTTCAGTCAGGGTGTAACGTGGACTCCTTTTCTGCTATGACCTCTCAGTAAAACAAATGCTTTGTTCAACTGGCAAATAATTGAGAAAATTCTCAAACATATTCTGCCAGAAAGAGAGGTACAATTGAAAGGATAGTACCTCTGTCCAGGGTGTGAAAATACATTTGTGATAAGGGTGCAGCATGAAAACTGAGTGATAAATTAACACATACAATCATATGAAAAGGTAAATACAGCTCATCAATCTTAGGTAGACTTTGAAAGGCATCAGTAAAGCTAGTGACAAGGTTCAAAGAGGACAGAGGTCAAAAACGTCACCCACAGGATTTTTCTTTTTTGGGATGGTCTCCTGTATCCACTGATGCAGACTACGTATCTCCAAAAAGAGTAGATAACCTTAAAATTGGAAAGAACATGGTATCACTTGATGTGCTACTGCCTTTTGAGTTTGGGATCTGAGAGGGCAGTAACAATACTACTGCTTTGGCTTAATTTTCTGTATTTTACTTTGCTATGGAACTTGGATCCAGTCTAAATGATAAATGTTTTGTCAGCAAAAATAATCTTCTTTATGAATAATCTGCATCTGGCCACTCAGAGCACTGCTGGAAAGACGCAGTCTACCGTAATATATCACTGGATCAACTGTTCTGCTAGCATGAGTAATGTGTTATCCGCATGGCTTTTTTTATCTGAATGGCTATTTTCTGTACAACAGAACATGCTGAGTCTTCTGGAGAACTTAGAGGGAAGAAGACGTGGATAGGGGAGAGTATCGTCTTGGTTCATGATGCAGTCGGAGGCAGCTAGAAAACAGCTTGGACTGAGAAGTATTAGGCAAATGTGAGAAACTACTCCACCCTAGAAACTACTGCACCAGGAAACTTTTCCCTGGATTCTGGTTTATATGGTAGCTACTCAGTCCCGTGTGCCTTTAAATGCCATCTTAAGCCATACCACAATGCTACTTCCCTTCAGCCACTATAGGTCATGCCTCTGTTTAGCTTTCATGCTGACCTGCATTTCTTGGGGTATTCAGCAACTGTGCATCATTTTTCTGTGGGTTTGTTTTCCAGAAGTGTGTATTCTGTCTTCTAAAGAGTAATTTTTATTTTAAATTCGGCTTTACCCAGCAGCCTTGACACTTCCCCACACCTCCTTTTCAGCTCGGCATTTATTCACCACACTCCACTCAATGGCTGCAAGTGTAGAGTTAATGTTACGCTGACTGCAGCTGGTCAGCTAAGACGTGCAGTCTTTGTCCACTCCAGCTACCTTTCCTGGGGAAGGTCCACAGAAGAAGCTGGCTGAAATGAGTATTCAAAGACAGATGTTCTCCTCAATAGCAGCTAATTTGTGCTGTGAACCGGGGCAGTATCTGTTTGGCAGTTACGTGCCTAGGACACAATGCTGGTAAGAAGGTGTGCATGTACTCTTATGAAACCACAGTAGTGTCACAAAAGGTTTCACCTCTTAGTACTGTCTAGTAGAGGTCTGGGGTCACTTCAAAAGTAGATTCTTCTGCAGTTAATCAGAAACCTTGTGGTGTTGATAATCTGTCAGAACAGTGCTTAGTGGTGGAGAAGTAGACTTATTACTCTGAATGTGCTTAAGGTACACGAATAGAGGTACTGAAACTGCAGTTTACCCAAACTCGGGCAAATTAACAAAAAATTTTATTAAGAGTATTCAATATAGCACCACACAAAAGGTACACTGTGCTTTGTGTTGCCTTTAAGGAACATGCCAGAACACTTTCAAACTAGAAAAACTAATGTAAAAAGCTTTCTTGTTCATCAGCAGAGCTTGCTGTTTACTGTTTAGAGAAGCTATTCTGAAAGAACCACAGCTTTTGCACGTAATGTTTTAATGGTCTTCCAAGCAGATTAAGCATTGTTCCCTTACCCATTAGTTCTCTTTCATCTTCTGGGGTTTGAGGTTTGTTCAAAAAAACCTCACTTAAGCTAAGGTGCTTTCAGGAAAAGCATTCAGTCCAGAACTCTTACCAGCAGATCCAACTGACAACATACTAGTCAGCTGCTAAATTTTGTTTCTTGAGAAAGTAACAGAATTTTGATCAACAGTAATTGTGTGAATTGGGCTCTACAAATCGACCCCAGGCAAATTGAGAAAGATTTGGAATCAGCTCTTAATTCTGTCGTGGGCTCAAAGATAAACAAGGAGTACATACTTGATAAAATTACAGATAAATTGAATCATAGAAAAAAGATGGGTAACTTTGAAGGGTCATTTAGTCCATCTCCTTTTTCAGTACAGATTGTTATGCTATAATGGCTTGAAATTATTTCAAATATAAGGTGCTTCTAAAGCCCATGGCAGGGGGGGCAGAACTAGATGAATCTTTAAGGTCCCTTCCAACCAAAACCATTCTATGATTCTGATTCGTTCTAAAGTATTTATTGGTGCCTCACATTCCTTACACATAGCTAAATTTTGTTTCTTAGCCTGAATTGTTCAGATTAAGTTCTGCATATTAGCTATTACACTATTATACTTATATTAATTTGGCTTTATTTTTCCTT
>VYZW01027385.1:3968-89452 GCA_013401315.1 Balaeniceps rex
TTTTTTTCTTGCCGTGCCAAAGTGTAGATCGTAGCAAAGAAAAATTTGCTCTCATATGAAGGTCTCAAAGAGGTAAGATGGAATAAGCAGATCTTTCAGCAGTATCTCTTAAAAACATTCATCTCTCAAAACAGAGGATCCCCTGCTTTTTCAGAGGCTCAGTGGCCTGGAAGTTTCCCACGTAATTGCGGGGCCTAAGCTTGGATTATCATTTCCATCAGATGAGCAGTGGAAAGCATTAGGCACTTTGACAGATTATACTGATTTATGACTTTAAATTACCTTCTGGGACTCCCTTTTTCCATTTACAGTATGAAAAACAGCCACCTGTTGATCTCGGAAAGAAAGAGCTATTTCAAAATTCTGTGATCTAAGTACAATTCTTGGGAAGGATGTTCTTACCTGTCAAGTTACATGCCTAAAGGTAGGTAGAAAGACTGCTGTGGTGCATCTGCTGGTGGGTCATTCGATGAGATGGTGTGGTCCCCTGCAGAACATGTCAGAAAGCTTTGCTCGATTGCTCCTTTGAAGAGAAACTTTGGCTGGACCGCAGCATGCTGCTTAGAAAAACAAGCAGTCTTGAAAAAGCATCAAAGTAACACAAAATAATCAAAATCTATCTTTTCCTTTAGTAGTTTATTCCAGTGGGTAACTGCCCTCGCTGCTCCACTTGTGCCTTAGTACTCTGTGCATTTTTCTGGCTTAACTTCTAATTCCTGCTTCTTGATTTGTCTTTCTTAATAGTCTCTTGCCTCAGTATTTCTCCACCTCATGAACATCTCAATAGACAGGGTGTCTTCAGTCTTCCACTACTACACATTTTCTAGGTTGCGACTTGTTTTTGTAATATTTTTTCTTTACGTCTACCCAAATTCATTTTAGTTTTATCGAAATACTTTCTGTAGAGGAGTTCTTGATATTCTCATAAATACCGTATTAGTTAACGTGATATGATCTCATGTTTTAGGACACATGTCACTTTGTGTTAGAATGTCATATACAATAGTTGTAATTTCATTTTGTGGGGCAAACTTAATTTGCCTCTAGAAAAAACTGATATTTAATTGATTCATGACCAATCGATGTCCCAGTGTAATTCCCTTTTTACCGTATTATTAAATACAGTTCTGTCANAGAAAAGAGGACACTGAAATAATAAAACTTAGAAGAAAGGGAAACCCCAGTCATTTTACTGTTGTTGAATTTTGTACCATCTTCAAGATAGTTATGGAGTTTTCTTGGTTGATGATACCTATGCATTGCCAAAGAATGGTGAAGAGCTGCTATCATTATGCTGTTACGTATGCTCAGCATGAAGGGAGGGTATCATTAGGGAGAGACAGCATCTTTTGTGGAATTATTTCATTCTGGAGCCTCCAGCCAAACCCCATAAAGGAATCAGGCCTGACAAAAGAAGGGTTTGCTATACATCAACCCTTGCTGTGTCTACTTTGATAAATTGAAGGTTGCTTTGGATAGGACTTACACGTATTTTGTTTGACCTTGCCTGCTAAATAATTAATATTCTTAGTTAACCTCAGAGACAAGATGAGGAACTGCCAACTTCCTCCACTGAGATGGTTTAATGAAAATTGTTCTTTGCCAGAATTTTGAAGGTCAAAACCAGCTTAAATATGTAAACAGAAATTATATCAAGGTAAAGCAAAAAAACCTTGTAATTAATCTTTTTTTAAGAAGTCCCTTCCTTCCTTTGAGAATTTCAAATAGTGTCAGACAAGGTTCTAAATTTCCTTCATCATCTCTCTGAAGATTCTCTGTTAATTAACTCAGTCATTTATAAATGTTATGAAATCATGTTATTGGCTTACTTCTATTTGTAAAGGCATCAGGAAATTTGTGTACTGCACCTTTTGAAAAGTAATTAATGTTTCACTCTTAAATGCCTATTGATATTTTTGTATTTCCTATTGATTTGAAATTAATACCTCTGCCAATTTAAAGTTCACGTGCTGGTTCGTCCAGGTTTCATTTACAAAGAATGGACAGGACAGCATTGTTGAGCTGATCCAGTTAAAACGACAACCCTCATCTGCTGAGCTCAAGAAAAAAATACTTGTAATGTTCTGCCTAATCTGGGCTTCCTCCCTCTCTGGGGGTGACCGAAGGTGGCCCTTTCCCGTGTGATTTGGGAGGGGCTGTGTAGGTTTTAACTAACTAGAAGCTTAATGATGGGAGGGGTAAGGTCAGAGCAGTTCAAGTGCATGTTGTAATACCGAGGGCAGAAACCAGTTGATTCTCTTACGATCCCACCCCGATGCTGCAGTATTATTAAACACTCTGGGCAAGGCCTTGGTGATGTTTTACAGGGTTATGGGTGGTGCAGAAGTTGCTTTCATGGTCTCCCTGCTTACCTGACTGATCCGATCGTCTGTTCTGGAGGTCAGGTAGAACCTGTATCTGAGATATTTCAACTGCGTGGTTCAAGATGTTGCCATTTTTCATCCTTTGTGGGTAGGGGATTTGCTGTCTCATCATAATCTGACCTGTGGTGGGATCCACAAAGTACCACTTGATCCACTACCTATGGCAGTTCAGCTAGCTTTGCTAGGGGTAGAAGGGCAACATTGCTAGTCGAGAGGAGGACCACTGTGCCCTGCCGACCTCCCATGCTCCACAGGTGAGGGTGTGAGCTTGTTACAACTGACACAATTTGAGTATCTTTCTGTATCGGGTTTGATTTGGATCCTCAGTACTTCCATGGTGTATTATCTACCACTGCACTGTCAGCTTGTAGTGTTTAAGACTCACCTTATGTGTTTAATATAAAAGTTGGTGGTGGTCAAGTTATTGTACCTTGTGTGGCATTAACAATGAGGGAGTCTGCAATTGGGGGATAGCCTGCACCAGTCGTACATATATATGCACTTATGGGTGGGTTTGTCCCGAGCTGGTACTTTGTGAGGAGCTCCTCTAGCCCACTCCTCAGTGAACCTGCATGGCACTTTCTTCTCCTTGAACAAGGAATATACAGGCAGTTCTGCAAATGTTGGGAATCTTTTGTTGCAGGCTAACAATTAAACTCTTTTCTCATCTGGGAAATAAACTTTAGTGGAGCTTTTTTAGCAGAAGGATGTCTTGTTGGTCAGTATTGCCTCTACTCTGCATATGTGAATTACCTATTTGTACTGTCAGGTACCCCAAATGTAATTACTGGAAGAATCAGATACAATATGATTAAAGGAATTCATATTTGTTATTCAAGGGTTTTGTCTTTATTAAATACTTCAGCAAAATGTCAGTAACCAATGACCTCTTTTGAGAAGTGACTCATTGCATTTTAAAGGCTTTATAACCAAGTCATCCCTTCTTGTCAGAAACATGAAAGATGAAGAGATGGTTCCTGCCTGCGATTTCCAGTCTCGGGGGAAGTCCCTTTTCACTGCCTGTGGTGATGCTCAGCTGCATCACCACTTTTAATTGCCTCCAGGCTCCTGCAGGACTTTGTGTGTCCCCTCTGGCATGACCTACATCCTTGCAGAACCATGAATCCCTTGGCACTGGTTAGTGGAGTCTGAGCTCAGGACAGAAAGTCCTGTTGTTGCTAATCCCTAGCTGTGTCCCAATGCTGTAAGCTATGCGCCAATCTCTTGTGTCCTTAAATTCATCCGGAGTTATTTTGCCTGTAGAAGGATACAAATGGATTTTCTGTATTAAAGATGATGGTAGAAAATGTGAGTGTTGTCTTGAGCATTATGGATACCGGGTGTGTTACTACACTGAATACCAGAGAAGGATGTATTAAATAGAGCACAAGTATCTTATCAAATCAGAAATTCATACATCATAATATATATGTGTTTTTTCCCTTGGAAGAGGGAATAAATAGTGAAGTAATGATTCCAGCTGTAGCCTGAATTGCATTGCTGCAGCTCAAATCAAAGACAAATGTATCAATGTGGCAGATAATTCAGTTTAATTTTGAAGGCTTAGGTAAATGGAGGAATGAGATTATGATATTTAGGGTGAATTAAAGTAAACACTACAGTCTATTATGGAAAGGAAACATTTATACAATATAAGATCAACTTGTTCATTTTGGGAAGTATAGCACTCTTCTCCAAGAATGTCTGTTCCACCGTTCTGTAGTACTGAAGATGTATGGACCTGCTGTTGGACTTTGTCACACAGGATTGAAGTTACTGGACACCCGTACTGTCGAAGGCCCAACGTTACGCAGGTGCATCAGTTCCTGTTTTGCTCTTTCTACACGTAATGGTAGATAAGCCTAGAACATTGATCTTCAGGACTTGAGCAAACGTTGCTGCCAAGTTTTAGCAGCTTTTTTTCTGTCTTTGAAGAGTTTATGAGAGATCGTATCCACTCTGCCTTTGCTGGACCGAACTGTCTTTTAAATTTCACTTGGGAGATAGGCTCACCGATTCATTTGCTCTTATCCAAGTCAGCTTCTTCTGTACTTGTCTGATCTTTCTTGATCAGCGGTGCTTTGTGCTGAATTTTATCTGGGTTGGTAACAGCACGTTATACAGTGACGTTATCTTTCTAGAAATGCCTTTCTCTAGAAATATCTTCTGTGCTTTTCATGGCTTTGTCATGCTGAGGGCTCATAATTCAGCAGTAATCAATGTCTCTGCTGAGGTTCTTATCCTTCGAGTTCCTAATGTGTACCAGACTTCCTATCAGTCTGTAGGAACTTGTATTTAGGCTGTCAAGCTTAATCTCACCTCCATTATTCCCCTTCTGAAAGTCATCTTGAGGGATCTTTTCTTCCTATCTGATATTTCTCTGCTGCTGCATCATATTGGTGTTACCTTCCAGTATGGTGCCGTTAGTAGGTGTCTCTAGGGTCTGTGCTTAACCGGTGCTTATAAGAAAACTATCTTTGCTTTTATGTAGATTTGTACCTATTCTAAAACTGTTTGTAAACGTTTAATGAAGCCTCAGATTGTGCCAGTGGGGCAGGTAGTTTTCCTAACAGTAAATGACTGATAATGCTCAGAAATAGGGAGATGGTGACTTGTTCAGCATCATGCCTTAAGTCAGAAATGAGCACTGATGACATAATCCCAAATCATCTGCTCTAAAAGTCAAATATCACTGTATGCTTTTTATCAGGAGACTATCCAAAGGCTTTTACAAAATGTGGTATATGTCAGTACAAACTTGAGGCTGGGATATGGAAAGCCATCTGGAAGATAAATTTAATGGGAACTGAGTTTTCAAAGCTCTTGGGTAGCTTCAAAAAGTGAAGCCTGGGTATTTTCGCCACTGATATTTTGACAGATATGCTTTCTTGGGGTACCGTATGTGTACTTTTCCTGGGTACTGTTACAATACCAGGCTAAGCTTCACCATTGTTTTTATGTATTTATTAACGATGAATAGCTCAGGTGAGCTGATAGTACATAAAGCCACACTCATCTGTATTTGCTGTTTCAGTAGCACTTATCTTGAGGACTTTTGGCAAGATTCATTTGCAACTTTCCAACTCTCAAACTGCACGTGTAATATCTCTGAAAAGAACACAAATATCCGTGTTTCTCCCTGATGCCCCCAATTCTGTTTGTCATTGTTGTGTTTATTGCGCAGATTAATCTCGAAGCATGGAGTGATTGTGAGCTTAAGTAATAACGCAGAGTGAAATCTCCTAAGTAACCAAGTTACAGAGAACGCGTTCGTGAACAAACAAATTCTAAGCTTCGCATCAGGCTGTGTAACATGGCACCTCCCTTGTAGTTTGGATTAGCATAATTTCCTCTGCTGCCTCAGCGCTGCCTCGACTTGCTTCTTTTCTCCAGAATCCAAAACATACATGTTTCCACAGAAGTTGCCACTTTGGAATTTGCACACAGCTTTACCTCTCCATCTTCTGAAGCCATCCTCCTGCCTCTGAGCCAGGGAGAAAGCACTCCAACTTTAAGCTTCTTAACTTAAACAAACAAATAAAAATTTTTAAAAAATTGTGCAAATTGCCTTTTTTGTTTGTTTTGGGTACAGATTACCCCAGTGGTGTACAAAGGTTGAGAATAGCATTTACCCGTAGATAGGATAATCTTTTGATGACAAATTTGCAATGAAATTGCTGCAGCTTATCAAATTGTAGCTTTGTGTAACTGTTTCTGTATGAGAGCATTTGGTCTACAGCAAGTGCAAGCTTAAACCTCTTCTCTGCAAGCCAATAAAAGTCAAACTATTTCAGGGATTTGCTGTGGAAGTGCACACAGGGAGGGTTACTGTGGCTCCCGACGCACAGTAAGAACAGGAGTCTGAGTGCTGCTGTGGGTGAGGTGAATGCCAAGGGTTAGAGTGAATTGTGTTATCGGGTTCCCACTGGAAAAAATGGATTTCTTCTCATTTCCCACTATTTCACTTGAAACCAGAATGACCCCAAATTAGTTTTGTTTGCGGGAGTTTCCTATTACACAGAATCACAGACCTGTGCTTGTTCACAGGTCCTAGGGCAACACAAATCTAAATAAAAGTGTGTATTTTCTTTTTAACTAACTATCTGGATCAAATTCCAAAGACATAGTCTACTCCTAAAGCCTCAGGTCTGACAATCTTGTTACATTCCCTAAGCTCTGCATGCTCTGTGCAATTCAGCCGCAGCCCTGACTGGTCCTCGACGTGGCACGTGGCACGGAGCGGCACTGTATGCCTATTAAAGTCAACGGGAGCCTTTCCAATGGGTTACAAACCAAGCCTACAGAGAAGGAATCTGCCTTCTTAAGGGATGCACGGTAGCAACCGTATTGCTCAAGCTCAGAGCAGATACAGCGAATCCGAGGTGGCCTTGAGAGGAAGTTTCTTCTGTGAGATTTCCTAGTATGGTATGTTTACACTGCTGTGCATTGTAAAGAGGACTTCTTATGAGCAGCTTTTAATCTTCTCTGATGCGGAGTGCAAACACTGTTCTGACATCAATCATGCTAACAACACACTTGTACACAGAGTAACAGTCACCTTTTAAATATGGGAATCACAAATACGCTTTGACAGAAAAATATATTTAAGCAGTTTCAAGTCTGTGCTGTAATAAGTAAACCAGCCATTGTATTCCACAGAGCTGCGTGCTTTAAACGCCTTACAGAAAAAACAAACCCTAAAGTGAATCACAGTAATAGAAAAGGAAGTGTTTACATCTCTCAAAACATTCTGTACAGTAATCATTCCTTCTTTTTAAATTTAATTTCAGCAAATTTGAATCCAAATGAGATGAAGCTTGAAACATAGGCTTTCATGGTAAGGTACAATTCAGCATGTAATCTTTTGCAGGTGGCTGTTATTCATTTATTATTTGTATTTCCATATTGCTTAGCAACCCCAGTCCTGGACCAGGACCTCCCTGCTGTAAGTGCTCTGCCGACATCGATGGAACGGATGGTCGCTGCCTCGGAGAATGCACTATTTTGTATTGAAGCCAAAAGTAAACTAATGATTTCTCATTCTGTTTTCTCTGAATGAGAAAAAATGAAGGCCAACTAAAATTCAGTTATGTGATTATCAGTGCATCTCTTGAATTACTGAATGAACACAAATATTTGGGGGCCTGTCAAGCATGCAGGCTCAAATGTGTGCAGTTTTTCCAGATTTCATGTCCTGATGGCTAAAACAGGGAATGCAGCCTCCGAGAGTGGGGTGCAGGCCAGGTTGCTCCTCTCTGAATAACCATTTGGTGACAAAGTTGCCCATGCAAGCAAATAACTGCCCATGCTTTGCGTGCCCCTGCAATTGAAAAGGAACAGCCTACCCCACACTGCCAAGTACTTACTAACATCTTCTCTGCAAGTGGCACAGCACCTGTATCCTTCAGACAACCGATGCGCACTACGCTATATACGTTTACTTGAGAAGTTATGTAAGTCAACATTTGCGAATCTCTATCCAAGTCCTCATTTAACCTCTCAAGTAGAAATGTCCTGATTTTTCAAGGGAAGTAGGGTTTGTAGAAAGTGATAATACCTGCATTTGAAAGCTGGAAAGTTGGAAAAAGTAGACAAACTTTTGGTCTCAAAGTCCTTTCATCAGCAAATTCCAAGCTAAACGCAGCTCAGACACAACCGTGCTTGAGCACTTGGGAGTAGAGATCGCTGCTGCGGGGCAGAGAGGAGCATATGAACATTGGCAGCTTCTTCTTGTCAATCATGACCAAGCTCTTAAATGGTGATATTCACACCTCTGCTTCAAACCCTCCCTCTTGCCCCTGCAGCATCCCTGCCCACATCAGGCAGCTTGGTCCCATTGCCGTACTGCAGCTGCGGGCAGGATGCAGTGCAATACCACTTTAGATAGGAAACGTGATTGTCTTATGCTGGAAGAGGGCTTGGACGCTAAACCGGTAAGAACTAAAACATGAATACTGTTAAAATGCACCGAGGGGTCCTCCAGAGTGTTGCTGTTTCCAGCGCTGCACTAGGATGTGTTTGGCTCAGAAGTGGTGAGCATAATTTGCTGGTCTGTGATGCCACTGCCCAAATGCCATGCAGGATCAGGCCATGGCCAAGTGCCTCTGGACAGTTACCTCAGGACATTGGTGGTTTGCATATGGTGGCTTATTTTAATAGCAGGCTCTTGTGCATGGAGGTCGTACGGGGAAACCATGTAAAATGCTTTTGTATCAAGAGGTTAAAACCAACTTATGTTAATTCTGGATTGCAGCCAAAGTTACCCAGCTGTTTGGCTGAGACTGGGAGCTAACAGACCAAAAAAGGACACACACAATTAAAATGTCACTCTCGGAGGGTGGCGGGGGGGGAGAGGTGACCATCAGTGAAACAAAAGTGAGGCAGGCTTGACGGCAGCAAGTGGCTTGGGAGAGGGTGGCTCGTGCATGAACACTGTGGGCACGTGTTCAAGTTCCCCCTGAGTGTTCTGGGAGATGAGATGAACCTTCCTGCAATGTAACAGTGGGTAATGAAGGACACCATAAGCTTTAGTTGCTGGAGCTGTGTGGCTGCAGTGTCCCTAAATGAACTTAACATTGGTGACTAAGGATGGCAAATACCTGATGTAGAATTTACCTTTGTTGGGGGGGAGGAGGTGGCAAATAAAAGATTTTTTTATATGTTCAATGTATTATCCCAAAGCCATAAGCATCTGTATTTCATTTCACCAGCTATGAGTACTGATTTACTAGTCTGTAACTGCCATTTTGTAGACAACCATTCTTAATTTCTAGTGTCCTATTCACAGGTCAATTATTGCTCTGTAAATGCCAAATATTTGGACTCTGAACGCAATGGCCCATGCTTCTAGCTTGAGTTTTCTCCAACTTTACTATCCCTTCCTCCTTTCTGCCCATGAAAATCATGTTGCCTGTGGGGGAGCATATTTCGTTGTGTACTTGCCCTTCCAGTGGTTTAACAAGTTGAGCAAACTTACTCCTCTCTACCCAAATACAAAGAAATTCATCTGAATGCTCTGAACTTTCCCAGCAGAAATGTCGAAGCTGGTGAAATAGCCAGTCTTGGATCAGTCAAGTGTCCTCTATCAATAAACGGTTCTGCTGAGAGCTTTCTAATGCCTGGCTGCATTGGTAGTTGTTTTCACAGCAGATGTGACACATACAAGTGCTCTGCTAATCAAGTGACATCTTTTCAACCTTGAAGTCATTGCCAGTGGACATGTTGCATGCTGGTTAAAAATCAAAAATGCCTGTATTTTTCAGTGTTTTCTGAGTTTGTCTAACTTTGTTCTACCTGATAGGCTACTGGATAGCATGAGGTTTGGCTGGAATACAAATGAAATGTTGTCATATGCAAGCCAGTCCAAGAGGTCTAAGGGAGAAAAGTTTAATATCAGTTTAGGGGAAAAAACAACAAACATCATTTCATTTGCTATCTTCATAGGCCTACAGATCAACAGTGACAGTGAAGTAAAACAGCAGACATCAATCTTTTCCCTACCAAAAAAGAAGTATAGGTTCTCAAAAGTAATTTACCTTTTAAAGGATCTTGAGGTGTGAAAATATAAGTCCTTTACATAGGAGTAGAGCCGAACAAAAGGTAGGAAATATTTTTCATGGAAGCCTGATGAACTCTGATTCTTTGTGGCCTCATCACGTTTTCAATGAGAAAAGCAGGGTAATTTCAAGCTCCAAATCCAGCTTGGCTGTGAATTGAGGCAAAAAAAAAAAGTTGTATGCATCTTTCTAAAAGAGGGAAAGGGAAAAAAAACCCCTTACTATACTCTTCCTGTAAAATAATCTAAAACTGATGCTTATTCTGTGCTTGTGTGCTCATAGCTCACAAAATCCTTTCAGAGAAGAACTTTCCTTCCTTGCATCAGGGACTTGGAAATGGAGATGTTGTGCGGCAAAGGTTTCTTAAGCTCATTGCCTTGGTTGCTTTCAGAGCTATGAATCTTAATCCTCCTTCCTCCCGACGTAGTTCCTGTCTGTTGGAAAAAATCTGATATACACAGCCTGTGTTGGTACTTCCTCTTTCAGAGTGTTTCATTCATCTTAAAAATGCTTGTCCTCACTTGCTGCCTGCAGTGCTGTCCCATCTGCCTTTTGCCTTTCCACTCTAAACTCATCGCATGAGCTGTCTTCATTTGGAGGCCCTTCCACCTGATTGCATCTTAGATCATCTTTGATGGTGCTTCTGTCCTTCCTGTGTCACTGAAATTTCTTCTGTACTTGGGCTCTTCTGTTTTTTCTTCTCCTCTCCCTTTGTGTCTTTGGCTTATTTCCTGAAGGATCTGTCACCTTCCCTTGCTGGGATACAATAGGGGACTCCAGACATCTCTCTCATTTTCTTCATTCTGTATCCTTAGGTAAATTAGATTGCTATCTTCATGGGTTCCAACTTCTGCTTGTCTCCGACAGGCCTGTCACTTTCTGTCCAAAATAAGTTATAAGTTGTCCATAATAACTCCATAGGTAGCTGGCTGTCAAACTTGAGGTTGATTAAAAGTAAGCAATGAAGGAGAGAGCTGAGGGTTTTATGGGACACGACTAGTGAATGTGAATGGGATGTAGGCATACTGTAGGGAGGTCTTAGGAGATATGGGCTGTTGATCTGGAATGGAGTAGTGAGAAAAGGAGCTGGGGATGTTGGGTGAGGAGAAGCTCTCAGGAGGGCATTGTACTGAGTGGATAAAGGATGAACCTGGACTGTTGTAGAGGGCTTGCAAAAAGCCCTGGCTTGCAAAAAGCCCTCCTGTGCTGGGAGGCAGGTGGAGGGTGTAAGACCTGGACTCCTGAAAATGAGGCTTTGTTAGTTGTGCTGCACATGAAGCAACTTGTTAGAACTGTGAGATTAATGAATGAAGAAAGGAGTCCCTGCAGACACGAGACATAATTTTACAGAGGCAGCTCAGGGCTGGTGAGGGAAGAAAGGTAGGCAGATTTGTGGCTATGTATCCTTTGGTTGAGGTCTGTAGATGCTGGGGCTAGTTGGTGGACAATGATGGAAACTCTGTGGATAACACTGTCCTGTGAAGGGCGGGAGAGGAGGGGGGAAAAAAAAGTGTAACAAGGAGAGTCAGTCCAGAAAAAGCCCAAGGGAATGGCAGGAAAACCCACTGAGTATCCACGTGCAGTAGAGCGAGTATCTGGGCACAGGAGAAGAGCATTTACAGGATCAGAAAATTAAAGCGGTGCCTCTTTCCTTGCCAACAACGCAACCTCTTCTGCCATTGTGCCGGTGGCAGGAGGGAATTGCCCTCCCCAGGCGTGGCCTCTCTCACCCAGCACAGGCACGACCAGCTGCTTCAGGTATTTTCCAGTGGCTCTTCTCACCTTGTACGAGACTCTGCCACTGTTTTCGAGAGGGTGTTAACGCATGCTATTCACTGAGCTGGAAGAAGGGAGAAGTTTTTTCTCAGTACTGACACCTTAGGAGGAGAGGGACTAAACCTAAAAATGATTGTAAGGTTGTAAATGTAATAGCCTGACAGCTACTTTGTTTGCAGTAGGTTAAAAAAAAAAAAAAAGTTCAAGCAGGCTCCTGCTAATTTATTTCTAATTATTAGAAATGATCATACAGTTTTAAGGCTAGAAAGAATCATTGTCTTCCCTCATAACCTCACCCTCTGATTTCCACAGCCCGCCTACTGCTCTGTTTGAGCTACGGCATCTCTTTCTGGATACAGCCCTCTCATTCCTGCCTGCCCAGGCCAGGGCAGCATCACAGCGAGCTCAGCCTGACCTACAGATGCTGCGGTTTTCCGTTTCCATGTTCTTGTGCTTTGCCATAAATTGCAAGTAATGTGTACATAGGTGCTACGTGAAGACCACTGCATTTAGAAAACTAGAGACTTAAACCACATGTTGGTTTAAACCTGGGGTGGAGAGGCAATAGTGCATCACTTTCCTACCCTACCTGAAATGCTAAGTTAAAGCAAATCTCTGTTTTGTTTTTTTTTTTATAGTAGTATTATTTGTATTGTTAGAAATTAAAGCACTAGCCCCAGATTTAGGGTTTTTTTGTCCCCCCCAACAAGCATCTTTTCTGCCCAAACCTTTCTGCTATTACATTGTAAGATTAATGAAATCCCCTGGAACCTTCAATTACTGCAATTTGTGGAGATTTCTGTTTTTCTGCAGGTCTGGAATTGCAAGAGACAGATGTTTCTGCCTTTGTATGTACACGAGCATATGACTGGAGTCAGAAGCCTATCGGTCTAATGTCATCTGACAACGGGCATGTGGGATTTTCCAGCACAGAAATCAGTGAACTATTCAAAGTTGCTGCACCAGCCCCTGTGTTTCTTTCTCAAATTAGAGCTTACAAATTTCAAAAGAAACTCGTGGAAGTTGGGAAATGCATCCCAAAGAGGCGAGGTGCTGCCAGGCTGCCCAGCTTTGCCTCTCTGCAGGTCGGCAGCTCTCAGCTTTGGCTGGATCCAGAAGCAGGGAGGGAGCGGAGGAGAAAGGGAGCTGCAGCTTTTGCTGCTCTGTGGTTCCCAGCTTTGCCCTGCTGCCGGTCACGTCTCTCGGGGTGTTATTTTTTGCACCTGCGCTGCACGTTGTTGGAGATTTGCCTGGCTTGGGGCCGAGGGGGTCCCATGTTATCAGCTGTGGGACTGGAGATGACTCTTTCATCAATGCTGCGCTGGCTCTTGTGTCATTTTTCCTAGGCGTAGAGCTGAGATAATACTTTTTCTGTCTTGCACGGTACTGTAGGAATTGCTGTCCCCTTGCATACTGCTTGGAAAACATAAGGCTCAGTAAAAATACTAACCTGTGTTTTTTCAGTGCGCGCTCTCTCTCTCTCTCAATAGTCTAGGATGTTATTTCTCATATAACCAGAATTTTTTTAATATGCCTTTATCTCAGCATTGTACCTTTAGACAAGGCCTTTTAAATTCGGTGATAACGCGGATGGTGGTCCATGCGACAAATACTCAGTGGATGGAGGGACCATAGCTACAATGGGCTCGTTCTGGTTTGCTCAAACTATAAACAGCGTGCAGGGAAAAACTTTTTTGCCTTTCATTCTCTGTGTAGCCTTTTGATATTAGTAGCTGATAGATTTCCACTTCTTAGCGTTTGTTATCTGCTTTGTATATGCCATTTGTTATCTCCTTTGTATATGACAACAGCGTAAGGCTTTTGTTGTACATATTTTTAATAAAAAAGCCAAAATGTTTGAAAGCTAAAACGGATATTACTTTTCTCGTGGAGCACACAGCCTTCTTTTGATAGCCTAAACCTTCGATAAAGTGTGTTGTAAGCTAGGCACTATATTTAGAAAGCATTTAAATGCTTGGGGGTGGGCCTGTTTTCTTTACAACAGACTAGCATTTTGCTCTCGGAGATGTAGCGACAAACAGTTATAATTATAGATAGTGCTGAGATGTGACATCCAGCCTTTGATTCAGAGCTGAACTCTTTCATTGGATTTGGTGCCTGGCTTCATTCTGTCAGAGGGACTGGGGGGCAAATCAGCAACAGGAGGTGTAATCGCTTGGCTGTACAGCGGCTGGTTGTGATAGCTGCTCATCAAGCGTAGCTACAGCCAGAAGAGAGCCCTATCCTTTACCCAGGATCCTGGTCTGCTAGGCGCTGAGAAAATACCTCATGAAAGAGCTCCTATTGCTGCAAAGGTTTTGAAATCTGCTTGTGAGGTATGGCACAACAGGCAGAAGAAGGAAGCTCCTCCACCAGGAAGCCACAAGACGGGGTTGTCTCATGATCAAAGCCATCAGCAGCGGTTTCAGCACTCAGCCAAACCACTGGCAACGTTTTTGGAGGTCTTCTGAGAGTTTCGAAAGGCTTTGAAAGTGAAGGCACGACCCTAACATTTGATGCTGTAGGGAAGGGCAAACCAAACCAGCGTACTATTGTACGCTGAACTCTTGTGAACTCTTCTTTCTCACTCTGATGTTTGTCTTAGAGGCCCTGGGCTAGAATATCTCTGTGGCATTTCACCTCTTGGCCCAGAGCCCATCACGGTGCCGCACAGCAGTGTGTAACCTTGCATAACCGTGCCTTGTTGCGAATGACTGGAGAAGATGCCATTATGCATCTGCTTCTGCCAGGGGGCACTCCCCAAAAAACCTGCAACAACACCCTATATCTAAAAAAACCCAGGCACTGCATGAATTCTCAGAGCCTTCGGTATGCTGATCCGGTGCTGCACATGACCCACAATGTTTTCAGTTTGGCTTTTTTCACGTAGAGGTCTGCACTTTCCCCTGTGTTGTCCATTTTAAAATCCATGCTGATTTAAAAAAGAAAGGAAAAGACACCCCCCCCCCCCAAAAAAAAAGAAGCTTCTCTATGGCTGTGGCATGTGTCCTCCCATAAATCCCCGTGTCATTACAATTTTCATATTGGCCGGTTGTTATCTTGCCTTGCCATGGGATATTCCCTGTTCTCACACTCCCTGTCCTCAGCAGCCAAGGTGAATCTAATGCGCATCCGTCTTAGTGCACCCCTGCCTCTCTGTTTCATTGCTGATGATCTGCGGATCATGTGTGAAAGTGCGTTTATATTACGGAAAGAAAATAATGAACAGGAAGGAAATAATGAACTTAAAAGGAGAAGCGCTGAAGCTGCTCATAGTGAAAGTTTTTCCAGCAGCGCAATGTAGATTGAACCACAGCGACAGATTGAACCACAGCGACAGGAACAAACTGTCAGTAGGAGAGCTAGAAAGTGTTCTTCCTTTGTAAATAAACTGCAGAAACTCCTCTCTGCAATGTGTTTATGCCCTCTGTGAGAGATAGGCATCAGTTCACGTAACCCTTGGTGCTAATCAGAAAATCTGAATCTCCTTATCAGCTCTGCTCTCACCGCGCTCCCCCTCCTGCTTGCGTTTGGCTCCTCTTTTCACCTCCGCTGCCTGGTTTGGGATGGTTTGAAGGGAGAAGTGGGGTGAAGCTTGGAGCAGTGCGAGACGCTTGCGTTTCATCTGGGTTTGCTGCTGGAGCCCTATTTTCAGGGCAATGTGGGGTCCCCTTCCTGGAGCTCATCCCCATGAGGACCTGACCCCCTCCCTGTGCGGCAGCAGGGGGGGCTGCCTGCAACTCGGAGAGGTCTGGTTGAGCTGGTGGCAGACCAGTCTGATTTCAAGAAAATCAAGAAATCAGACAGTCTGATTTAGTGTAACAGCTATGGATAGCTTCCACTTTGTGAAAGTTTCTCTACCTCACAGCGTTGCTCTTGAACAAAATGATGTACCACTGAAACACCCCCCGCCCCATGCACTTTTTTCTACACGATGGCCATTTTTTACATCTTTTAAACTTCAAGTAGTGTGGCATTATCAAGATTTAACACACACATCACATACACTGAATGACTTAGAGCACAGGAGGTAATCTAAGTGCTGCACTGCAAGTTATGAATTTGCTAATTAGCACCTATCCTTGGCACTGACTTCTGGTTAGCGAGGAAATCCCGTAACCTTTCTGCCTGGAATTGCTCTTTAAAACAGGGATACTAATCTTTATGGACCTGATGGGTATGCTATGCCGATTCACCAGTTAATATTTTCAAAGCACTTTGAAGATGAAAAATGCTGAGTATTATCGGCCTTTTATCTAAAAAGACATTTTAAAACATGAAGCTAGGGACAGATCTGCATAAATTAATGCATGTGTTGATTATGCTCTATCTTTCCTTTTCATCTGAATGTATTAAGTAGCAAGAGAACTGTGAGAATTTGTATCTTTCCTTTTCATCTGAATTTATTAAATAGTAAAAGGACTCTGTGAATTAGTAATCTAATTTGAACATCAAACCAAAGGCAAAATTCTTCCTAATCCATCTTGTGGATCTCTCATCAGCAGTAGAGTTTTCTTGCAGATCTCAGGTTGAAGGATGATATTTCAGGCTCAGGTTTTGATACTTTCTGGATTGACGGGACTTCAATAAAGAATTATTTTTCCAGTTCAACCTGGAAGGTCAGTAACAACTCTACTTTGTAGTCAAAAAAATAAGGAGCATCAATCAAAACTAAGTTGCTAACACAAATCAGTAATGTTGAACCAGGTAGTTTTCACTGATTTCAGGAGGGAGCTCTGCTTTTAAACTCCTCTGATATTCTCGTCATTTAACAGAGTAATATTAGCTCAATCATTTGAACCCTTTTCTTCAGTAAATGTGCATGATAATGACAACTTTTTGCACTTTGTGAGATTTAATTCACACTTGCAAGGTCTTTTCAGTTCTTAAGTGCAAGATAATATCCCAGTGTGATTTGTTAATTTTTTGCTTCCCAAATGTGAATTTCTGGAGAAACAGATATTGCTAATTTTGATAGAGCGGATATAACACAAAAACTAGTGAAGGATTCTGTCTTGGCTTCATGATTTGAGACATGTTGCAGCTGGAAAACTATCTTTTTTCACCCTCCAGTTTCAAATCTCAGGGCAGGGGGGAGTTACAGGTGTTTATTGAAAATCTTTGAGGAATTTAAAAACTTCTCAGTGAGTGACTCTATCAAGATGTGGTGAACAGAGGCAGGGGAAAGGCAAATTCCCAGCTACTTTGGGAAAAGTTCTGGAAGTTACGATCTCTCCAGATTAATGCTGATTTCAGCAGCAGATATATATTTGATTTTATGTAGCCGGCAAATGAAATGAGAAAACCGAAAGTGTTGTAGTTATTTGGTTTGCTGCTTTTGTTTTGAAGTGTTGCAGATTTTTTTACAATTTGAAACAAAACCTAGTCTTTGAAGTGGTAGAACATTCATTTACCAGTAGACTTTTATCCAGACGTCATTGCCACTGGTTTCCCCAATGCCAGGAGGACTGGCTGCAGAAATGGTCTCCATGGTGGTCGCTTAGGTTAAGGGTCTGCAACAAGCAGCGAGAACACCATTCCAGACTCCTCATCCTCAGTTCCCTGCATCTGAGACCTTGAGGTGACAATACAGCCCCTAATATCTTGTTAGCAGTATGCTATTTCTCTGACAGTGAGACTTGGAAGAGGTATTAGTACACGTTTGCTGGGCTGTGAAGTTCCTCTTTCTGTGAAATGTGCTGGAGGGATGTACCTCTGTACTGTGGAATAAAAATTAAACTGCATCTTTTTCACAAAAATGAAAGTCCTTGGTAGCCACTGGAGTAGCTCTAAAGCTCATCTACCAGTCAATTTGGTGTTCAAGTAATTAAAGAGGCCAGACACAAAAAATATCGTGTACCTGGAGCTTTGCCAGCCTCTTTCTCCCATCTCTTATCATGCTTGTCCATTTGGGATTCTTCCACAAGCTTTGTTACATTCATCGTGTAGATTAACAGTCTGCAACTATTAACAACAAACTTTGATGCTACAGAGTGGGAATTGCTTGAATAAACAATTTCACAAGTAAATGGAGTCACAGCTCTGAACCAAGAGAGCTCCAAACTTGTTTTAATTTACAGAGGTCAAAAAGTAAATGGGATTGTTGCTTAGGGAGGTAACTTGAGGAGAACATGCAGCATTCACTCACAAAAAAGGGATGGAGGGAGAAAAATTTGATTGACTTCTGGAGTTTGATTTTAATTGCCTTTATTCCTATCATTACCAGCACAGCAGACGACCCTTGCAAGCAGAGGAGAGATGCTAGCAGGTAAAGGTTCATTTTTTTGCCTTTTTGGTATCCGTTCAGAGCAGTGCAGTATAAAACCTCCACGAGGGATAAGCAGGTGAGAGTTTGCTCCAGAAAACAGGGGACAAGCAGCAGGGTAGGAAACACTGAGAGGAGCGAGTCTGGGGCACTCATTTCTGCTTGGGTTTCCTGAGCATCCTTTTTCCAGATGCCCCACAGCTGCTTCCAAGGAAGCAATTTTGGTTTTGTTTGCTTGTAGTCTGGGTTATTTGTGCAGATGAGTGGAGTGCCATTTCCAGGCATTTTTAATTGCAGAAGACTATCACTTCCAGTGCATCGGCAGTAGGGTTTACTGAGTATTTCCTGAGAGATTTAACAGGATTATTAGGAGATCAGATAAATATCTGTAAAACATCCGACCTAGCACTATTCACTCTGGATTTATTCACAGTCGTCCTCAGTTGCCTATGGTAACGGGGCTATTTCTGCCTGTTTGTCAACCCCTTGCACCCTGCCCCAGCTGCCCCTCAGTTGTGGGACAGGGTGGGCAGCCAGCCTGCTCTGTGGCTCCTCAGCCAGCCCATGTCAGATGGGGGCAGGACACGAGGGACTAGGCAATAACTTGGAGAAGGCCCAGGGGTATTTTGGGGAAGGGGTTACAGAGCATGGGGGTATCGGGATTACTGGAGGGGCACAAGGGAGGTACAGCAAGCACAGACCAGGCTTCGTTTGAGCTCAGCTGCTGGTGAAATCATTTACCCCCAGCCTTATTTTCTGCTCAGAGCTGTTAGCAATAATGGGAAAGGTTATCACTGACTTTCCTCCCAACCCGGCCAGCTTCCCACCATTTTGTTTCATCCAACTTCAGTGCATGAGTCAGCAACCAGAAACTTCACTTCAGTATCGTTCCTGACAGTACTGCGTAAAGCTCCTCTTTCTCCATGCTTTGTGTTCACTGATAAGAGACTTTGGCTCTGCATCCTGATATGCAGCCTCCCCTTTTTATTCTTACTAAGTGCATGGTGATAGCTCTTCTTTCTGCAGCTGAGAATAAGCCAACACCTCATCTAGGGTGTTAATAATCGTCACCCTCACCAGCCAGTGGATCCCAGGGGCAGGTGCAGATTTCAAGCACGAAGCCTCTGCTTTTTGCTGTCAAATTGGAGGCTGTGCCTGTCCCTGTAATGAAGCCTGTCACCTACCGCTGTGCTTTCTGGTGACCACACATGGCCCTTACCTTCGGCACAAGAAGAGCTCCTCAGACATATGCACTGCCCTGGTGGCAGCTTTCTGTTTTCTGAATGAGTTGTGAAATATTGTGCGTGCGCTTCCTATTGATAATTAAAAGCCACACAGATGGCGATGCCTGCAATGTTTTCCTTAAGTCACAGCACATAACAGAAAATGAAGTGATAGTTTTAGGTGGTGGCACATGTAGCTTCAGGTGTTTTTTTAATATTCAGCGTTCATGCTCGGTGAGAGCTGGGACGTGCTTTCAAATGTTACTCCATGGCTGTGCATCACTGCACATTTTTTCTTGTTTTTCCTTTTCAGGGCCTGACAGATGGTGATGTTTAGATTAAAAGTAATTTCTCTATTAAGCCAACGCCCATGTTGTCAGTAATTTTTAACAGGAGCTTCGTTTGTGGATGGTTTTGTGGTTGAAGGGTTTGAAAGGGATGGCGGGCTTTAGAAAGACACCTAAGAGAAATTCAGTGTACTGAAGAGGAGGTAGGGATGGTCACATCCTGGGGATGGGAGATCCAGCTTCCATGTCTTCAGTGTGGTGAGTGAGACCTCAGGGACATAGTGAAGCCTTCCTTTCCAAACGTGTCTGATTTTTGCATTCCTAAACAGGGATAGGGATCCAGCAATTCCCAATGGGAATTCTGGACAGATTAAAAATAGGCTATTTTTCTATACTGTTTTTCACACAGGTATTTCATTGTACTGACCATGGATGCATTATATGGAACAGGTTCTATAGGCAGCTTATTCCACGGAGTCAAGACCAGACCTAGAAGAAGATTCCACTGAGTCAAGACCAGATGCCAGAAGTATCTAACTTCAGTCTAAGATTTGGACCAACTTCTGACTTGTGGGCTTCCTGAGGAAGGACTATGACCAAGTCTTGGGAGCTCTGGTGTGCTTAAACTGTGTCCCTCAGCAAACAGGGACACCTGGTAGGGGTCTGATGGGTAGGAGGTGGAGAATCAGAAATGGTAAGAGAGGATTGCCATCTGTTACAGTGCAATCAAATGCCTGTGGAGTAAATGACAGCCTGTAATGAGCCATGGATGCAGTCCTCAGAGTCGCTTCTGCTACTGGTCGGTTCCTTTCATTCCCGTCTTCACATCTGACGGTTGTTTGGCTGGTGCCTGGAGGAAATCAAAATGCCCTGCAGGTCCCATCCCCTATGGGCAGCCACCGGTGTACTTCACTGTTGAAGATGGTCTTCTACAACAGCGCGGTCTAACGGCGTAGACTGCTGCTCTAGGTTGGCTCTGGGTTTCTGTACAAGGAAGATGGGTATTAGGAAGCTCTACAGCCTACTTGTATCATCAAACCCATTTTATAGACTAAAAACATAATATCTAGTTAGTTATCTTTAAGTTCTCCACACAGCACTGTGTTGTAACATGTTCTTCTTGGGAATAAAAATGTCAAAGAAAAACAAATTTTAATTCTGCCACTGAAAGCCCTACTTTTTTCTTTTAAGTTCCTATGGGAAGGTAGATAAACCTTCAAAAAATGAAAATACACTCTCACTTAAATTATTCTGCTTTTGGGGTCACATTTTAATCAAAACCGTACCTGCCTTCAGGAAAAAAAAAGAAGTAAAACTGATTGAATTTAATAACTAAAAGAACATAAACTGTCTGCTTTGAAATGTATAATCTCACATGACATTTATTTCATAATGTGATCAAATCATATATGTTGTTATGGGGACAGTCTTTATTAAAAATGCCATTTATTTTAACAAGCGCAATAAAAAGAAACCCATACTTTTTTATTGTGGCAGAGAAAAAAACCTGCTATTAAGCTGCTTTCAGCTAAATGAAAACATCTTTCAAGATTTGTTCTAAAATATTTAAATAAAGTGCTATGGAATTTATTCATTTGCTGCCTTCCAGCATGAATAGAAACCCATTAAAGTATCTTAAATACAATAAATGATATAGAAGAATTTGTTTTGGTTAGGAATATCCTTTGCTGATGAAGAATAAGATCATTTAAATATAACATTTTAATATAGGCCTGTAATTATGTCATTGAAAGCCCAGTTTGAAGCATAGCAAAGTATAGAGCGGGATCTCCAGCTGCAGCCAGAGCTTTCGAAAGGCACTGAAGGGGAACTGCCAGTCCGTGTCCCCATTAGAAAGGGAATGACTGGGAGACCACGAAGCACATATGGTTTCAATGAGGTGAAATGCACGGCCTGTCACCATACAGTGCAGTTGGGGAAGGGGTGGGGTGGCTTCCTTCCCACGTGGGACCATGGTGGGGAGGAAGACGAATATGGTTCCTTGTTCTTCCACTGGAGTACACAGAGCAGATGCCTTATTGACAGGAGCATGTTGTACCGTGAGAGCCAGATGTGTCCAAAGGATGATGTTGTTTTTCTTGTGCTTGCCTCCACACTTCCCTGGAGCAGAGCTTTCTCACAACAGCTCCAACGTGGTGGCCTTGTGCTACGGTTTGCCCTGCAGTGTTTGAATCGCCTGGTTTCCCACTCCTGGTGGATCAGGACTAGTAAAGAGATGTACTGAATGAGTGCTTTTCAGCCATACAAGACATGGGCCAAAAAACACATGATGGTGTCTGGAACATGTCTGATCTGGAAGACTAGGCAGGATGGGACCTGGCTAGCCCTCAGCTGGGAGAGGTCCTGAGAGAGCCTGGGTGTGCCTGGGGCTGGGGTGCCTCCCCCTTGTCATATCCAGCTGGCAGCCCTTAATCTCTGCCCTGCAGACTTGCTCTTCTCTCCTCTTACTCCAGCCTGAATGACACCAGAACCAGTGGCAAAATGTGCAATATCGCTTTATTACAGCTGCCAAATTTGTGGATACAAGTTAGGTAAAGATGGCCTTCTATTATTTAAAATTCCAGAAGCCAGACTAAAAGGAAATAAATATAACTCGGTTCACTTTGGAAACAATTCTCACATGAAAACATTTAAGATATTCCCGTTCCCCACCTTGCTGGACTTTATAAGGAAGCAGGGCTGCACCGTAATGGAGTTAGACTTTATTTTCCACCTAACAAGTAAGACTTAGGGGCGTAACGTATCGATAATTAGCCTAGTACCATGAGAAGCATTGAGAAGCTAAAATGTGTGCAGCATCTTAATGGGATGAAGGGCCTTTGTTACAAGCTGGACGAGGTAATCTAATGGTTCCTTCCGGTTTTAAATTCTGTGTAAAAAAACCCCACCGCTATTAGTCATTATTTCTGCAGCTTTCTGCCACTTTTTCCTTAAGAAGCAGGGACAAACACCTGGAAAAAAGGCCGTTTGTCAGTTTAGTTTCAAAGAAAACTCACTTTATGGTATATGGAAAGTGGAGGACAGCCTGTGAATGTGCTTTATCTGTGATGTTTTCTTGAAGAAGTCTTTGAAGTTTCTAGGCAGGTAACTTGTAGCTATATAGCTTGTATCTACAGCTGTTAAAGAAAGGAACAGTTGCGCAACTGGGTCAAAGCTTGTTTCGGTTTTGTATGGAAAGCCACAAACTTCTTTGCTGTGGGGGAGGTCATGATGCTGCAGCAAATAAAGTGAAGATGTACTGCTGGGCATAAAAAGAAGAGGTGGGAAATGTACCTCATTTCCCTAAGTCTAATACTCCCTGTACTGGTTCTCAGTGTGTGAGGGAAGGCAGAGTGGGGCTGCACCCAATTTTTGCCTGGTCCTTTAGGATGTACTGTCCCGGCGGTGGATGGGAGCAGCCTGCAGGTCCCTGGGCGCAGGAGCTGTGGTGGGGTAGGGAGCTGCGGGCTGTGCAATGCTCTCCCTGAGCTGCTGCATGCGGCGAGACCGACAGCAGCAGAGGTTCCAGTTCCACATCTGTGCAGATACATCATGTACTCAGCTACTGACACTGAGATGCTGTCCGGGCTTCTGGGCGCTGGCCTGTGGGATGCTCGCAAAACCCTCTACCCCTTCCTGTCGATCTCTTCTAGGTCACGTTATTTGACCATTCATATAACCTAAAGCACCCACAGACAGCAGGCTTTTACCCCCACTCCCCCCCCCCAGCCCAGCAGCATATGCTCATGTTTTTTTTGTTTGTTTCCTTGTGAGAGGTTTTATGGGGGTTTGGGGTTGAGGTTTTTTTGTTCTTTTTGGTGGGGCTGCTTAACCCACTCTCGTGTTTATGCTGTCCCAAAAGTAATAGAGCTCAGCTTGGCTTTTCACTGGCTTTCCTGGGACATCTCTAGCGACGTCCCAGGAGGTTTTCTCTGACAGTCCCTGCAGCCTCCTGGAGCACAGAGGGGCACGGACTGTGTTGATTCATGGCAAGGAAATTCACTGTAAAAGGCATTAGGGACTTCAGGATGAAATGCCACAACCAAGCTTCTTTCTGAAGTATCTAAGAAAATGCTGAACTGTAGTTTGGGCCTGAAAGTCAATGAATAGTTAATGGAGTTTCATGACAGCAAAAGATGTTAAGGTCAACAGTGTTCAACGAGACAAAAATGGGACTCTCTTCTGTATGAAAATTCAGAGGCTTAAGCATCAGTCTTAGCTAAGTACTGTTCCCAATGTTGTTTACTCAAGACCTAGCTAGCACTCCGATCGCAGCCTTGCAGATCTGTAATAGGTGGAGAACTAGGTCTAGGTATGATAACCAAATTTGTGTTTACATCCACACCCAAAGCTCATCCTGTTTCTCAAGAGGAAACAAGGATTCTTGGTCACCAAAGGGAATGTATTTGCTATATTTTATCTATACAAGTCTGTTTCAAGAAATAAAAAGCATAGTAGAAATAATCTTTGAAAGTCTAAAGGTGCCAGCGAAGCAAAGTAATGCTCTTGAGTGGAAGTGTTTTAGAGTGAATCATGGTTGTGCAACTAGTTTACCTAAACTCATTTTAAATCAGAAGAGTGACAGGCCCAGAACACTAAGTGATGGAGGATTGCTCCGTGATGCTGTTTGAGGCATCGGGTTGGACTGTGCGCAATCATTTCCTTCTAAATTGGTTGTAGTCCCCTTTCAAATTGTCAGAGTAGTTTTCTTCTGCTTCGTTGCACTTGAGAAGCAGGTGGACGGCAAGCTGCTCAGCCTCGTTTGATCCACACGCTGTTGTTTAATGGATAGAGCAAATCAAACTGGAAAGGCTTTCTGGTATGGGTATAGCGCTGCCTCTTCAGTGGCTAGATTAACAACAGGAAGCTGTCTGCAATTCAGACAGGAGGAAATCTCTAATTTTGTCTTTCTTGGGGCATATTAAAGAAGACAATGATAAATTTAGCTCCTTGGTGCCAAGAATGGCAAGTGTCAGTGTGACACTTGAATGCAAAATGTATAAACTCAGGTCATCACTGCATGAAGCATTGATTTATTGGTTTTGGAGCACAGAGCGGTCTAGTTCCTGAAGTACAGGAGATTTCATTTGATCTATCTCCCAGATTACTTTGGGAGTTTACACAGGCCTCTTATCCCATCTCTCCCTGAGGTTCTCCCATCTCAAAAAGGGGGGAAAGAATGACTTGGCAGAGTTGTGAGACACAATTCATGGAAGTCTGCAAAATCTTTTTCATTTCTTGCATGCAGTATGAGGTAGAGGCAAAGCTTTTGTCAATATGTTCCTGTGCTTTCTTGCTGCACTATGCAATAAAACATAAGATGCCAATGTGCTCTACGCTTTTGTTTCCTATAGAGGTTCCTTTGCAACTACGAGCATTGGCTTATTTGAAAATTCACCTGAGGTTTAGGCCATAGGTTGTGAAACAAAATAAGAATGGAAAGAGAACATTTCTTGTCAAATGGATTTGTGTTCTCTCATAATGAGAAATCAGCATCCTGCAAAATGAATTTGCAGAGAAATTCCTCAGAGCTGTTCCCTACCTTGATCCTAGCAAAAGCTTAGCCTGATTCAAGAAAAGGGCACCCAGGCGGTAATTTGAAGCACCTCTGCAAGTCTGCTTTCATCTCTGAGTCTTACAGGGTGCCTCAAAGTAATGACGTGAGCTCTATGAAGCATCCAGGCACATCAAGAGTGGTCATGCAGACTGGGTGGCAATATCTCTGAGGCTTCTTGAATGATCTTGTCTCAGTGGACAGTACACTCTTCCTGCCTTTGAAGGAACCATACAGAAACCATGGCTTCTGAAGCAGTCAGATGCTAGAAAAGACGCGCACATCAGTGATGGTCTTGTTTATCTCCTTTTTCTCTGCAACACCTTGGCACAAAATGTTTATTAAGCATCTCAGTTCTTTGTGAGACCAGCAGACTGAGTTTACTTGTGTGCATATACATGATACTCTATTTTTTTTTTTTTTACATACTCTGGTATTTCTGTTGTGAATCTCTGTCTGATACGGATTTTTCCCACACATGGTTTGCCTGCACAAGGCACACTCAGTTAAGAAAGGCACCGGCAGTGCAAGTTGCCTTCTGGGTTTATATACTCCCCAGCTCCAGTACAAACTGTGTAATCACCTTCTAATTTTGAATGTACTTTCCTTAATGGCACAATGTGCTTGGAGACGGATGTGTGTGCTGGAGGGCTCGGATGCAACGTCTGGAGGAGCAGGGAGGTCAGCTCCATCAGCAGGAGCTGACACAATGATAGAGGAGGAAGAAATGACATAGCAGTGTGGAGAGAGAGAAAGCTGAGGCCAGGGGACTTTCACAGCACCTGCTCTGCTGCATGATGATGCTGAAAAAGACCAGGTGTTTGGAGATGAGAGGAAAGCATTTGTGTCTGTGTCAGGGGGAGATCTCGTGCTTTCAGAGAAGGCTGTGAATTGGTCCTTGCTGTCCGTCTCACAGCCCAACGCTGGTGGCTCAGAAGCTGCCATGAGACTGGAAGATGGAAAGAGCAGTGGAGCAAGGGTGGGCAGGACACAGCCTGAGTGCTCCTCGGCAGGGCAGGGAGTCTCCCAGCTTTTCTCCCGGGAGCCACGCAGGGAAGCAGGTCTGCTGGGGGGACCAAGAGCAGATCTATCCCTGGGTGAAGAGGCGACTGCTGGGACCACAGGCCAGGCAAGGGAAAAGATTGCAGCAAAAGGGAGGAGGAGGAGGAGTGCCCCCACAGGCAGGGCTTAATGTCTTATTGAGATGGTTTTTGAGCATGTACTAGGTACACGTGGAAGCAGAGCCCAGCCATGCTGCTGCTCCTTGCCTTGACTCTGGTCTCTCCGTTCTGCCTCCAGCGACCACATGTGGACGTCCAGTTACTGATGCTGTGACTGAGAGGCAATGTGGAGAGACCCATAAACCCTGTGCCAGAGAGAGACAGAGCTGGGCTGAGCGACAGCCTCAGGACACACTTCGTCCCTGAGTCCACAGCCCCAAGTACCACTGTGCACACACACACACAAGCCAAGCCTCTGGGAGACTGTCATTGCTTCCCCGTCGCAGCAGGGTGGACAGCCCCAGCTTGGAAACGGGCACCAAAACTTGCTGGCTTGAAAAAGGAGGCTCCAAATCTAGTTAATTTGTGTCATATCGGTGCCAGGTTATAAAGCCTTCCACTGCTCCGCAGTGCCGGGATTTTCTCGTGCTGTTTCCTGGTGGCGGCCTTCCCCTATGAGGCTTTCTTTCTCTAACGCTTTATACAAATATAAAATGCAGGGAAGAAACAAAATGACACATAATTCTTGACACAGAATAGAATAAGGCTGGATTTTCATTTAAAATCCCTCTACCCTCAGATACTGTGAATTGCAATGGCACAAAATTGTTAAATTGCTTTACATTTGGGAAACCTCAGTTCATAAAAAATTGCTAACAATTTATTTTTGTACTACATGGTTGACATCTCTCTCCCCCCTCGCTCTCTCTGCTGGTTATATGTTGTTTTTTTCACTGCGTGTCTGCTGAGATTCCAAGAAAAACCCAAGTGTGTCATACAACATTGCTTTCTGATTTGCAAGTTAAATAGTTTACATAGGCAAAAATGTGGAGCAATTGGAATATTCCCTACCCAAACACTTAGGGACTCAAACTGCACATTTTAGCCTGGCAGGCCTCCACTGATATTTTTAGCTAGAAAAAAACCATTTTGAAGTATCAAGGAAAGACAGATCAGATCTAGAAAAAAAATGAAGTTAAACCACTATTGGGCATTTTTGTGAATGTTGTACTTTTGGTGCTAGTATACATCTTGCCCTGTGTATACAGGAGTGCAGCACACGTAGACTTTGAAAGTTTAGGCCCTTCTGAAATGAATGTTCCCGAGATGGGGTTAGCCTTCTTGCTGATTGATTTAGTCTTTTGGAAACAGGCAAACCATCAGGAGCTTTCTGCTCGGAAAGATTAGCATTCATAGCCTGCTGTTTTTTAATTAAAAAAGCCATTTAAATACAAGGGTTGGGGTTTCTGCCAGCAACCATTAAAAATACCTGTTTTGTAATTATCCCCCAACCCCTTTTTCTATTTAATTCTTTTTTTTTCCTTTTTGTTTCTATTTAATTCTTGACAGATTCTCCCTGTTTCATCTACCTGCTCTTGTGGCATTGTACCTCCTGCTAAGGTTAGCAGCTGGCTGTAAATCTCATGCCAACCCTGCTGCAAGCAGCTGGCAGGAGGTGTGGGAAGGATGTGTTCAGCATCCGTTTTCCAGTGACTGAGTTTATCCTCTGCCTCCTGTTCAGAGGATTAGGGGCACAAGCCGAGCTTTACCGCGACTGTGTAGCTGTGTTGGGGATGCAGGACCTCAGGGGCATCATCTCACCAGGAATTACCCCGATGTAAAAGTGTCACCATTTGCACACACAAGAAGGGTACGTGCTGTGGGTGGGACCTACCCTGAGTAGAGACTTAAATAGCTATTAGCTAATTAGTATGCCAGGTGGTCAATATGTGTTAGCTGTGCTGGGTGGATCTCTGTCTCTCTTATGGAGAATGGCTTGTAGACAGCTGTACAGACAATCTCACTGGGGCTGATCCTCAGCTCATGTAGGGCGTGGTTGAATCTTTCTGTTTCACCCAGTTCTAAAATCACCCTGGGCCTCCATGCATTATGCCTGTGGTATATTTGTAGCTGTAGATATATTGTTAGATGAGAGTATTTGGGTGTACGTATGCTCATTAAAAGAGGTGACCAAAGGCATTAACCTGAGTGGTGGCTGCTTTCTGACTTCCTTCTGAGGAATTCACACCTAATGATTTTTGTGGTTTTAATTCTGCTTGGACTTTGGCCTTGGACTAGTGCAGAAACCCTGACCCACAATATGAGAGTCTTCATCCAGCAGCCTGATTTGCACAGAGCGTCTAAGATTTTTAGTGCTCTGCAGCAGTGCGTGGGGTCATGTAACTCAAAGGGTGAAGAGACAATTCCCGTTTTGGTAGCTGACAGGTGAGTGACAAGATCTCAGTTCATTTTCATTCACAGTCGGAGTCTCACCTGCGAAGTTTCAGCCTGTTCTGATCTTGTTTTGCCCTTTCTGCTTCCTCAGCCCATTGCTGTCTTCAGCTCCATTGCCTCCCCTGTATCTGCAGCTCTCTCAATTCATCTTTGTTTTCTGCCTCTTTCTTTTTCTCACTAAAAGTCCCGTGGCTGAAATCTCAGCTTAACAATGATCTTTGCCTCTCCTGGCATGTTTCCAAATGCAGCTTCCAGATTAAAATGGGGAACATGAATCTAGTGTTTGAAAATTGAGCAAAGGTGGCGGTTCTTCTCTGCAGAGCGAGGGTGAATTATGGAGGCCGTGGGTGGAAGCTGATACGTAGGGCTCTGTCTCTCTTTCCATTTTGAATAAGTGTGTTGCAGAGGCCCTGGGCAACTGATGCAAGAACCCAGCCCAGCCTCCAGCTCACCTTGGAGCTGATACTTGAGTTAGAGGTGCCGAATGTCCTTGACTACACCCGGCTCTTCTGTGAAAATACCCTGCTGTTTACCAGCATCAGCATGCCTCCTTAGAGGGTGTTTTGTTACTGATAACTCAGTGCAGCATACTTCAAGGCAGTCAGACCATGAAAGAAAGATTATTAGTGACTGGCTTGCACTGGTGCTGCAAAAGGGGTAGAGAAATTTCAGGTTTCATCACCGCTGATGCAAACAAAAGGTCACCCTCTTTGCTGCTGCCTTGCTTTCCTGGCTATTGCAAGCTCCCTGTGCTGCCTTTTCCTTCTCCCACTTCTGCAGTCCTCCAGTTTAGTGTTACTGGTTTGAAAAGTCCATGTGGTGATAGTGCTTTTGACAAAAAATTCTGCAGTTGTTAGGAACAATTCCTTGGGGCAGATGTTGAAGGCCTAACCTCCTCCAGCAAATATTTAACACAGGAATGATCTCAATTTCATCTGGCTGAAAGCATCCCACTGTAGTCCTCAAATTGCATGAAACTTTTCCCCCAATAAATTCAGAACGTTGTATTCTACACAAATTGATAGCTGAATAAAGGACCAGATGCCAGTCCCTCATTTGCTTCTAAATGCATACATCTTCTAGATTTCCCTTTAATTTTCTAATGCTAGTTTTCAGTTGTATTCTTCAAATGAAAATGATCCACGTGCTGTTTTACAAATATGCAAATACCATTCTCATCTAACTTACTGACTGCACAAAAGCTTAGTAAAATATGTTGGAGAAATATTAAGGCTCGTAAATGTCTCTATTCAAATCAGTGCTTAAAATTAACTTCAATTTGTGGTGGAAATGCAATAAGACTAGAGCAGAATACTTCTGAAATCCCACTTGAAGTGATTATATAAGTTATGAGATATCTACCATCCAGCGCAAAGCACATGAGGATGTTTTAATACCAGGGGGGTTCTTTTTGAACCAGTATTTCCCCTGCCCAGGTAGACCAGTGGTATCAAACATCAGATTGCACTTCCAGAATAAATGCCAATAAAATAGCATGTTAAAAAAAACCCAAACATTGATTTTCTTGTTTATATTTGCTTTTTCTTTTCACAGACGCTAACTGGACAAGTGCAAAGTCTTAGCTTTAAGGTTGTAGTCCAGAAATGCCTGAGGACATTCTGTGCTGGCTGGTGGCATCCAAACCGCCTAGTTATAACGTAGGAGGGACTCCAGCAGGGTCCTGGGCTCTGCTTCCATCTGTAGAGAGTGGCCATTCACACATTAGCCCAAAAGGCCATGTGCCGGTGGTAGAACTACAAAATACAATACAAACACATACAGCGCTGGCTTCTTCAATAGCCGGTGAGCAGATTTTCTAAGCAACCAGATTCCCCTACCAGATCAGGTTTTCTTGTGCTGAGTAGACACATAGCAAAAGTTTGCTTCTATCCCAGTAAAGGTTAGTCTTGCTCTTGCAGTTAGCTGCAACAAGGAGTCAGATCTGCTTTCTGATGACAAATGCTATAACTAACCTAACCATGAAGTGGGGATTTTGGCTCACAATTCAGAGTTTACAGGAGGAGCTGTGCCTGCTAGATCGTACCCTTTTAAAGCAGCTGGAATGAGTCTTAAGGTTCTTTATTCTTAGTACTGTTTTGCTGCCAGGAAACAGCCATGAAAGCCAATAGCAAAGTATATGTCTGATCTCATCTCCTTTCAGAGCTGATTCTCAGATAGGATGAAGGCTTTTTGCTTCTTTTGGTTACTAGATAAGCTCACATGCTGAGAGCTCTAGGTGGATCTGAAGGATCAAACCCTGTTTATAATTCATCTGTGCTCAAGGTGAGGTTATGTGATAGAATTTCCATTTTTATAAGTTTGCTTAAAAAAAAAAAAAGAAGAAGAAATGGAAATACACCAAAGAGCTTTGTTCAAAGAGCCCCACCTTAGGAAATGGTTGAATGAAGTTGGTTTTGGTCTCTTTTCTGAACTCTTGCAGGACAATGTTAATAACCTTCTTTTAATGTAGATTTTGAGTGTGCAATACATGCAGAGAGGGGAGTGTGCTGTGCTTTACACATCTGTAAAACACAGATCTTGTGGAGTGCAAAAGTCAGACTTGTGAGGGCTGAGAACAGCTCAAATCCTCTTCTTTCTTTGTGTCATTTATATTTTGAGTCAGGGGGTTTGTATGGTATTTCAGATGTTTACAGAAGTGCTTTATTAATTCTGTCATGCAAAATGCAAAGTTGGTCCTTATATGAAAGGTTGGACCAAGAGAAGAAGCAGTTCTTAAGGTGTTGCCAATGATTCCTCTCTTAGTCTGGGGTGCCCTTGACACGAACACATCATGGGATTGCCATCTAGGTCTGGAGAAAGCCCAGGTGGCCCATAAGGAGTGCGAGATGGTAAAGCATTGTGTTTTATTATGCAGAACAGAAGATACTCATGAAAAATAATGCACTGGTGTCAGATCTTAGCACCTTGGGGAAGATCCTGTCACCATCCAAGTGATTTTCCTGTACAACAAAAGTCTGGGGAAAGTTGCCAATGCCTGTTATATTGAACAATGTAATATATGCGCTCTTTTTTTTCTCACTGCAAACGTTTTTGTGTAATGCAAGATGCCGATCTGTCTGAAAGCTATTGATAGGTTCTATGCTTCCTCATGGGAGAACAGGGGAAAGAGTGAAACGAAGTAGTATTTTAAGTGATGTAGTTATATAATGTCTTTGTTTAAAAACATAAAAATCTAACTGCCTTAACACTCTACCACATAATTCCGCAGGACATGTGAAACACAGCACACTACAGCACTTAGTCTGCGAAGGATTCCCTTGTCACTGTCAAAATTGTTTTAGAAGTCTAAATTAATGCATAGCACTGCATTTATTAAAATGTGAAATAATCATAAATTTTTCATTCTTTGTACACTTAAGCTAATTTTCACATAAATGAAGCACTTGGCAGTTGAAATTCCACATATGGTTGACAGTGATGTTTGATGTCAGAACAATGCCCTGAGCTCCATGCAAATTAAACATATTTTAATTATTCTGGATATCCATTCTTCCTTTACAGCGTGTCTAAGCAGAATATTAAAAGGAATTTTAAGTGTCATGTATTGTCAGCAACTGACTCCAACACCCAGGGTGAATCCTCTTGCCTCTTCTGCTGCTGAAAGGGGGGTGACCCAAAGTGAAAATTATAAAGGGCACAAGAGAAAGTAAAACTTTCCTTAAGCTTTGGAAGACATTCTGGCTTAATGGGAACATACTGAAAGTCCCCCTCCAGCAGCGACCTTTGTGGCCGTTGGACCAAGCGGCAGAAGCTCTCAAGGAGAGGCAGCCAAGCCAGATGTTCACTTGTTGCATTTGGAATGGGAACTTGGGCTCTCACTGTTGCTTCCCAGGCACCAAGTTTTGGTACTCTGTGACAAAACCACTGGGTTTCCATGATGGTGGTGATGCCCTGACTTTGCTTGGGCAATTCCATGGGAAGCAGTAATAGCAATTGCGAGCATGCTCCTGGCATGCTGGGCAAGAATCTGGAACTATCCATTTTTCTTGCTGTTTTGCAGCAATTTTTAAGAGACTGGGAGCTGGGCATCCCTGAATTTCAGTTTCTCTTTTGACACTGCCTTGTTGTGTGCTCAGCACGTTTATGGCAAACAGGTTTCTACAGTTGACTAAAGGCAGGTAACTAGACCCCAAATTCATGGGCGTGTTTAGGTGTCTTTAGTTTCCCTCAAGAAAAGGAAAGGAATTCAAGCATCTTAAAAAATCCCCTTTCCATGTCTCTTCAAAAATGTTTAAACACTAACTGAAAAAAATCTAGCCTGGTATATCCAGAGCATGGCTTGAAGGGTACTCCAGCCCTTCTCTCCCTCTGAAACTACTGAGTGTTAGTCTGAGGTCTGATTTAAATGACTGATTTCTAAGTAACAAAGGTGCTTTTAGGAAAAAAAGTCAACAGAAACTCTTAGGCTCCAGTTTAGCCAAACAAAATTTTTTTCTTAACTTTGGCTAAGTGCTAACACACTAACTGGAGTGGAGAGATTTCCTGAAACTGGGATCATGCATATCCCCAGTAAAATGGAAATAATGTTACACCTATCTTATAAGGCTATTGTGCACCTAGATGATTTGGGTCAACTCTGTGTAGTGAACTGAAGTCCCAAGACAGTATGAGCAATATTTAATTCTTCATCACATCTGTTTTTGTAGGATTGCTTATGGACATTGAGTATTGTTTATAAGCATTGCTTTGCTAGTCTGCTTAGAATTTATTTGTAATTTTAGTAGCACTTATGATTATTTTTAGGCATAAGTACATTGATTTTAAGAAGTTGGAAGCAAATAAACATGTAGAAAGTGAGGACTTAATGGTTTTTGATTGTTGATTCTTCAACAAGAAAAATTTTAGTTTGAAAGAGAAAAAAAATCAACCTGAATGGAAATGAAAAGAGATGTTGCAAAATGCTGAGGAAGTTTTGCTGAATTTCAGCAGAAGTCATTGATTCTGCCCTCTACGTTTTTAATAGTGGATGACTTAAAAAATTAAATGGGCTTCCAGTTTCCTTTGGATTACTTTTTCCTGTGTGTAAATGAAAGCTTGATCCTTTGCTAACTATGACCTTTGTAAAACTTTACCAGTAGGTTCAGATGCTTTTTTCCCTGAAGGTGGAAGGATCCTATAGTCATGATCAGAGGCATTTTGACTTAGCCCTTGTTCTTGAAACAGAGACAACTGGTGTTGCCTTGAACCTCACTTGTTTTTTCTAGCGGTTTTTTGCATCATCAGCCATCTGGGTAAATTTAAATCTCCGACCCCCTCTAGCTGCTGGCTAGAAGAGCTCCTTGTCTCTTTTTCTTCCTTTTCTCTGCTGCAGAGATGAAGGGAGAAGTTCTGAGGAGGTTGCAGCCCGGTGGGATCTGCATCTCTAAGCTGTCTCCTTGTCCCACTGCAACCACTGAACACCTCCAATTCTGCCCTCTGTATCTATTCATCATGGTCCTGGTGGCAAAATAGGAGTCCTGGTGCTTCAGTGTGCCCTAGAAAAGCTCAAAAAGAAATTATTAGTGCATTTGCCTAGGAATGTTAATCTCTGCTAATTTTAATCTACTAGTTCTTGTTACATTTTGCGGTTCATTTCTGAAACTTTAAGCCACTATTTAAACAGTAGATGGCTGCAGGAAGACTAAGGAAGATTTTTGGCCCCAAGGAAGACGCTAGGAGACAAGACTGAAGGCATGAAACCAGTGAACCTTGATGGCTCAGGAGTCAAAAAGTAGCTAATCAGCTTCTAGAGTATATGGAGGAGACAATTCTTGCAGTTTTTCAATCAGTATCTTATTTTCTGTGGAAAGGCTTTTGGTTTTTCAAATGTGGATGTAAGTACTCCAGTAAGTTCTGGCTCCCTAAACCTTGCTCCTGTGGGTTTCATGTGGAGGAGCAGCTATTAAAAATGTACAGAGGCACCATTAAAGATGAGAAATAACAATTCTGACACTGTAAAAGTATTTTTTTCTCCTCTTAACTTTTCCTGTTTCAGCTTGAGGAATGAAAGCCTCAGTGCACTTATTAACTTCCCAGTTAATGAGATCTTGAAACAGGGACGTTTTGCTTTGCTTTCCTCTGGCTCATCACACTGCCTTCTCTTTGGAGAGTGGCCACAGAGTGAAGATGAGGAAAGTAGAGTGCAAGACTCATTTATGTGCTTGATGGTTGTTGTGAGCAGATAGATACTAAGTTGGCTTTTTTTCAACTCAGCCTTTCCCCTGCGTGTGTTTCAGGCTTGCTTTTTTGGCACCTTCAGACATAGCAAATACTGGTGGGTAGTGTGCTGTTCACAGGCAAAATAAGCTTGCAAACTATTGCCAGGCACCTAAAAATGCAGATATAAAACTCTTGGAGATTGCCTCTGTTCCCTTTCTCATTTTAAGAACCTCTGCCACCCTCTGTATTCGTGCTGCTACGATAAGGCATATAGCTAGGAAATAATATGGAACATCAGATCAGGTTCCAGCAAGAAGTTTGCAGTTAAATAACGTCGGCAAGTGTCACATATAGGACATGACATGAAAACTACGTATGGCTAAAGGAGAACACTTATTTCTTGTTGTTCCCTGTGGAATTTCCAACAGGTGGTGAGACTGGACTAGAAGACGTGGGGATGATAGGTCTCTGTTGTGGGAGGAAGGTGAGAGTTAAAGACATTCCTTGCTTAAACTGGCAGAAGATGGAAAAATTTCAGAATACCTGAGCTTTGGACAGGGCTGCAAAAATATTGAGTAGCCCTATCCCTGCTCAGTAGGGTAGTTCATATATTCCCATTTATAAAGTGAACTGTTCCTCCAGTAGCCATCAGTGCCCTAGAATTAGATGCATATGAGGTTAGTGTGTGTGTGTGTGCACGTGTATTATTCTTTTTCAAGCTACAGAGTGTGAATGCAATTTTAGAGACAAGTTGATCCAAGTCAGTGTGAGAACAACAGGGACAGCTTCATAAAAGAGGTGGCAGAAAGACGACCAAAGGAATTTTGTGTTTGAGTTTCAGAAGAAATTAAAGCTAATGGGCTGAGTTTGGATACAGTGTTAACCCTAGGTCCATGCAAATGCAGAACTCTGAAAGGAGAGGGACATGCTTAGTGAGTTGGTCTTTTAGTTGATAAAAGCGTGAAGTGAAGCCAAACAGAACATCTGCACAGGGCGGCAGGACCCAAAGAATGTAGAAACTCCTCCATCCCTCTCCTCTGAAAAAAGCCGAACCGCGCCTGGCACTTCCTCACGTCAGGAGACAGAGTTCACTTCGAATGTACTCACAGGGCTGATGGGCATATGCCCTGCCAACAGCCTGGAAACGGCCAGGCCAGCATGGCCGAAAGATGTTTCCCCCTTTTCCACATGCTACTACCACGTGCTTATCACGTCGGTCCAAAGCAGATGTTTAAGCAAATAAACAACCTTTTTGTTCTGCTTAAAGGTTAATAGGGTTAATGCTGGGAAACAATGAAGCCTGAGAAAAATTGTTCTGTATTGACTTGCTACCTTGTAAGTATTTAACAGGCTGCTTTGTAGGGGCAGTGGGGGGACAGGCTGGTAGCTATTACTTAATAGATTGCATCAGTCTAACGAATTGGTGGTCACAGCAGATATTGTTGAGGACGTGGCATTGAAAGATGGATGGGATTGCATCCCTGGGTTTTCCTTGCTTCTATTGCATTCCTCCTCTTTCTGCTATTGCTGCACCTTACTAATTGTTCCACTAAAGTTCAAAAACAGTGTCCCGAAATCAAAGAAATTTCTGTAAATGTGGCAGGATAACACATACTCTCCGTTGGCTCCTCACTTAGAGTAAGAACTATTCAAATGATTTGGAGAAGGCTGGGGAATAGATTTCAAGTGTTGAGGAGGGATTTCTCTTCTCCTGTTACTTTTCTTACTTCTAGGAGGGTTGAGAAGGAGTAGCAGAGAGGTCAGTATGTGTAGGGATAGCAAGCATGAGTTTTCGTAGAGCTGAAACACAAACTCCTGTACTGACTGGTTGAAAAGCCATGTGAAGGTGCTGAGAAATGGGACTACCCATTGGATAGGCCAGCATTATGGCTGTACTCATGAGATAAAAAAGGACCTTGTGTCTCGATGGCATTTGTACATGGTGCTATTTTGGGAAGCGTGGAACAGCCAGATGATATGGTTGGTATGAGACCCTTTGCACTTGCTATAGTTCTTAAAAATCCTCTTTTGCATGTTTGCACAAGTAGGGAGGGAAGTTTGCTTACCTAGGAGCAAAACCCCAATAAAAATAAAAGGGAAGTTCCAGGGAGCATCAGACACCAACAGGACAGTTTAGCAACTTTTTAAAAATTTATTTTCAACTTCATTTTTACTTAAAACTAAACCAAGCATTTTTGTTGCCTTAGTAGGGGAACAGGCAAGGCCCTGAATGTTACATTCTTGGGAGGAGGCAGTGGCAGCAACAGGGAATGCTGCAGTCCTAGTCATCCCTCAAAAATAGGCAAAAGGCATCCTGTTTCTTGGTTTGTCAAACCCACCACTGTTTGACTGTTTTGCTAAAATGAATGAAATTCCTCCTTTGGTGGCCTTCTGACTGCTGCTCAATAGGATTAAATTAGAACTGGAATTCTTTAAGAAAAGGCCTGGAGTCAATTGCAGTATTGATGCTATTCCAGAAAAGAGAGAGTCAGCATGTATTCAGTAAGCCTCAAATACCGACCAGTGCCTTTCACTGCCCAGTGCACTACTGCTTGCTAAGGTGCAAGGTTCTTGCATTTTCAACATGCAACTGAAACAGCTGGTGTACCAGGGGGCCCACGAGGTGCTGCAGACTGCAGACCCCATTTCACCAAACACAGGGGCAGGGACTTGGTGCTGGGCGGTGGTTTTTACTGGAGGTTCTTACAATAAGAGTTGGGACTAGGTTAACCACAGCCCAGTTGAAAGTACTGGTAGCTTTTTTCTTCTTCTTTATTTGAGTCAATTGTGGTGCTGCCATTTGTACAGGTTATTTTAGGAAGTTTAGGAAGTTATGAAGCAACTAGATTTTCATTCCAATCAGAAAATGAATTTAAATTATTCATCCAGTCGGGGTGATTGAAGGAAGGAGAGTGGTTGATGAACTTTGCCATGCTACCCTTTAGTTGCAGAAACAACATTTAGAAACAGTCCTTAGCCACTTTTAGGGTAAATCATGGAAGAGAAATGTGTGTATGATTAATTTAATGTTTACTGAGGTCTATGAGGGCAAATTTATTCCAAGCTCCAAATGTTAAAACTAAATGTTTTAAAAAATGCTTTTTTTCTTGTCTAGGTTTTTAATTAATCTTTTTTCTCATAATCTTCTGTCATCTTCACAATATTTAAATGTTTTGTGTGAATTACTCTTCCGTTTCAGTGTAGCTGGTTTAAGAGTGTGGATTTACGTATGCACACAATGCTTGCAGATAGGACTGATGCAGGTAAAGCAACTTACCTGTCTAAAAATGCCTGTTAGTGCTTTGTGAAACTTTCAAAGACTCTAACATGGCTGAGTCAATCAGTAGGAATTAGATGACTTGGAAAATCTCCCTTGGTCCCTGTATGCATCCTTAGGTCTGTGAGAAGCATTGAATGTTTTAAGGTCTGAACCAAAAGGTCAATGGTAGTCTAAAGCAAATACCCATTAACTTCTGTGGCCTGGATCAGTCTTCAAATAACTGGAGGAGGAGCCGGGAGGTGCACGTGTGTGTGTGGAAAGGACATGCTGTAGGCTGTGTACGTCCATCATCTGGGTCAATGAGTATCGAACCAGAATATTGTTTGAAACCAGAACTTGAAACCAGAATATGAATATTAAAATCTTCATTTTCAGTGTAAAATGTTAGGATGATCTGGCTGAGAGGGGAATTAAATGGGCTGAGAGCTCTCCAAAACCTTGTAGGTTAGGTGGCAGCCATGTTTTCAGAAGGTGTAACATTTTCTTTGCAAGGGATTGGTCTCTCCCTTTACCCTAGGGGAGATATCTAGGGATCTTCTTGTTGAGATTATAGAACACACTTCATGTCTTCATTTGTATACGTATCAAAAGCTTGCTGGAAAATAGGTAAGGTTCAGCCCTTAGACTGTGTGCCTGGGCTGAGTACAAAAGCTGTCTGCTTTGAGGTGTTTCCCAACTGTATTAACGCTGAGATTCCTTGGCACCGCTATGTTTTTTTACCATCGCTAATGTTGATGTAGGACAATTTACAGTGCCTTTCAGGATGGCAATTAAAGAAGCCAACAACCACACAGTCAATTAGTGGGGAAAAACAATCAATATAACATACAATGAGCCCTAACTAGCAGGAAGACAATTAAGACAGTGGAGATAAAACAGTGACCAGTGACTAAATGTCTTGCCAGGAGAGTAGGTGAGAGGAATAAACTTGGTCCCTAGGGATATCTAGGTTCTTTCCTCAGCCTTGCTACTGACTCAGCTGATTGCCTTTGCCATATCTAATAAGTCCTAAATTATTTGCACCATAGTATTAGTCTCCTTCAGGAACTGAAATAGCAATGTGAATTTGGGCCTTCATATTTCTTATGAGCTCCATTTTGATTTTGTGGGTACTGACTGGTCAGCTGTAACCTGCTGGTGCAAGCGGTTATTCTCACCAGCCCTCAAGGGGTCCTTTTTGGATGTGAACTTCAAAAACCACAGAATTGATTTTCCAGGGTGTGAAGCTTTTTGGATTGTCTGCTTTGGCCCAATTAATTAGCTTTATTTTAATGTGAATTGTACTGTGGCAGGGTTGAGGAAGGCCATTGCTCCGGACTGTGTTGTGCTTGCAAAGAGCAAGGGAAATGCCTCTGCACTGGCACTGGGCCACTGCAGCCGTGGGCCCTGGAGAGACAAGTGCTGCATGTTGAGTCTGGCAATGCTCATAAGTATCTGCTGAAACAGGAATCATACAAGAAGTTATGCAAGTATACCCAAGATTAAAAGATTTAATGTGCTCTGTATCTGCCAAAGGCATCTGAGACCCAGTGGGGGTAGCGATGCACTGAGGGCCAATCTTTTAACAGTAATATCCATGTCTGCTTGACTGATCTGCTATAGTCTTGAAGAGCAATATATAGGTTTAATGTGCAACAGCACCAGAACTGTGTTTCCTTTCTCTTTGGTGCATTAGTAGTGTCGTTCATAAGTGTTACCCTGCCATACTGTAGGAGTGAAAAGTGCAGAAGTTCATGAATAAGTTATAACCTGTACCCTATTAATAGTCCCACTGATGATATGTTATGGCAATCCTCTAGCTTCTCCCCCACCCTCTGGCTTAACTCTTACTCTGCCTGTCAGGAACCTCACTGTGAAACACCTTCCCCGGCACTGCTGCAAAAGCTGATTGCCCTTCTACTTGATCTTGGTGAGCCACAGTCTGGACACGTATGATGACTGCTTCGTTCCTCTTTAATGGGAAGTATCTCTAGATGTTGTCAGAGTAACTGGTTTTCATTCGAAGTCAGTGAAGATGGGATTTTCCAGGGCAGAATGACCATTTTTCATTCCTGCTACTGCTGAAAGACAGCTGGTGCTGTGTTTCCTTACTCTCAGCTGGGATGGTAATGGTGTTTTCTAAGGCTAATGTTTAAAGCCATTATGATAATCGGGGAGGTGTCAGAGGGTGTTGGTGGAGCACGGCTGAGATAACCACATTCAAGAGACAGGGGAATATGTCACTTACACAGAACCATTAAGTTTCTGATTTCAAAATACTTGCTATTAAGGGCAAGATAGATTAGAAAAATGCTACCTGGCCGTACAGAAGTGCTTCCCCCGAGATTATAGGGGGGCTTTCATTGTGTGGTGGTTAATGCCAGAGTGACATGTACAAGCTATTCCTTGCTGCTGACTTGAGCTTCTACACTGACAAAGTCTTTCTAACTTTCTTCAGACTATAGCAAATACCTCTCCACTCCTGCTCAAGCAAAACAGTTCCTCGTTCCCTCTGCAGGCATATGTTCTACTCCTCCATCCCTGCTCCAACTGCAGTACTTATTTCCTCCATTCCATCTGCAAGAGGAAATCCTTCAGATGAGTCAAGAATAAGACTTCATAAATGATTGCAAACTAGATCTTCATGTTTATCCACATCAGGAAAATTGCATAAAACTAGGGTGTAAATTTGTCGACTGCTACTTACTCCATTCTCACTAACCTTGGCCCAAATGTATGGCCTTGCCAGCAGGATTACACTTCAGCTGGCCACAATCATGATGTAATTCAGCAAAATAATCAACTATTAGTGATACTGGTTTTGAGCTTGAACAACTTTGTGAAACTTTTAGAGAAAATATTTTCGAAGGCCACTTTTAGAGGTGGAAACTGAATTTTTCCATACACCATGTGCACAAGTACAACCCAGAAATCTTCGGCAGTTCTAAAACGATCCTTAATGTAATTACTGAAGAGAGCACCTGCATTGCTGTGTGCCTGTGCCATGCTGGAGCCTCATCAGAGCAATGGTTAGATTTGCAAACAGGTGACCTTTGGGAAAGCTTTAGTGAACTGACATGAAATAAGAAATTGCTCATTGAAGAGCTTATGAAAGTGTGATGATTCCAAACTACCAAAACCTTCTAAAAATCAGGGTAGAATAACTTTCAAAGTACTTTCTATACGTAACCTCCGTCTTCCCAATTGCATGTATTGTGAATGTGGACAAAATTGAACTTTGTTCCTTCCTTATTAATATAAAAAAGGATTAATTCTAATTTTATGGGAGAACAAGAGATTGTTCATTACTGATAAAGGTTGCATTAAGACTCTATATAGCTTTATGGAAGGGAAAGTGGGGAATTTGTCCAGTATTTAAAAACATATGCCCCACAGATTTTCCAGCACCATGGAGAAAAGCTTTATAAGCTAGCCCAGATAGATGGAAGGCTGTGATAGGTCTTCGGCTGAAGGCATTGCTGAGATATTACAGTGATAGTCATGTTAGAAAAGATGATAGATTAGATGCAGCCCCACTGGAGGGGGCATGTGTGCGCAGACTACTGAATGCTTTGTGCACATAGAGATAGAGCTTTGGAGCCATCACTTAGCAGCTCTGAAATGTCTGTACAATTTTTTATGCTGTAATTTTGTATTGTTCATAAATATTCATAGGTACTGCTGCTTTTCTTGATCTTATTTTAGTGAAGCAGCACAGTCTGTTGGTTAGAAAAGGAAACTCGGAGCCAGTCAGAGCTCCAAACTTCTGCCCAAGCACGGCTGGATTCCTGGGTGGCTGTAAACTAGGCACTTAACCTCATCATGCTCCGATTTTCCTATCTGTAGATTAGCTATCGCGTTAATAGGTGTCTTACTTGCAGGGGAGAGGAAGGGATTAATTAATGTTTGCAGAATGACTCGAGCCCCTCTGTTGAAAGGTGCTCCAGAAGTGCAAATGGATTATTGTTATTACGATGCTTTTCCATACTGAGCCATATTGAAGTGAAATGCTCTACTTTTATTAACTATCCTGGGGCTGGATCAATATGGGTGGTGAGACATCTCCACATTTTGGAAGTGGTTGTCCCATTCCCTGCATTTTGGACAGGTTCCACCTTGTTAAACCCAGCAAAGGTGGAGATCAGAGCATCAACTGGTTAAAGTAAAGGGGGGAAGGGCAGGAAGAGTGGAAGTCCCGTGCTTTTGAGGAAAATCGGCATTGAAGTCCTGGGGACATTATGTTAATGGCATTACTCAATTTCTGGAAGCAATGCTGATTAAATATTCATTGACTTTGATTATACTGAAATTAGGACTAAAGCGTGAACTCAAATTGAGTGGAATAATGGCAGTGTAAATAATGCATACTTTCTAAATTGAAAACACCAGCTTGTGCTCTGCTCCCCCTCTCCCCGCCCCCTCGGTTTGTCATTGTGCCATTTGTTTAGGAGATGATTATACTGATGTGTGCATATCTAGCTATCATTTTTACCAGCTGGGAAAAAATGTGAAATTAAAGGTTTTCTACATTGTTTGCTTTCCTTGGAAAACAGAAGTAAATACAGTGCGACAAAGACTAAGCTAGTTTCATGAGAAGGGGTTAGAAGCTGCTGCTCAGCATTAGTCCTCTATAACTTTCCTAGAGGATGAGAAATGTTGATGGCAATTGGGCCCTCAGAGGAAGAGACCGGGAAGCAATTGATGTGGGAGATTGCAGGACACAAGCTAGAAGAGGCTTGGTCTAGGTGTAAAGGTGACAGCTGGGAACTTGGTTCAGTTCTCTGGTCCACCGGAGGCTCTGTGTGTAACCTAGGGGACAACATCTGTCCTGTCCTGGGTGTGTGCCGGAGGCTGAATCATGACTGCTCATGGACATGAGGCTTTGAGGGGGTCTTGAGGTGGTAACACGGGCAGCGAGAAGAAAAGTCTTTTCTGTGCAGATATCAACTCCAGCACCTTCCTCCAGATGAAGCTGGGTCTTGCAGAGCCTACCAGTTTCTGTTGCAATATGTTCATTGCATTGGAGAACACTCAGCCACCTCCCTGCAACCAGCTGTGCACACAGGGTCTCCCTCAGGAACCTCCTTCCCTCCAGTCCTCTCTCTGCAGAGGGGTAAGAGCAGAGGCTGGGCCTGATCCTCCACTTCCATCAGCCCTGATGGATGCTCCACTCCTACCCTGAGCCCCACTGGTTTCGGAGGGGCTCATCTGACTCGGGGGCTGCATACGCACAGGTGTGCCGTACTGCTCTGTTGCAGACTTTTTTGCTTATACTTCTGTTTCTAAAAATGCAACTTTTTAGCTTTTAGGAAGATGACGTGCCAATAGCATCTTTTTAAAAAACTCTATTTAAAATCAGAAGCATATTATTTTTAATACAATACATAACGTAGAAATTGCATAGAGGCTCTTGATGGCAGGGTTGCCAATCAGGCGGCTCATGCGCGGGGAGCGGGGAGCTGCGTAGGTTCGGTGAGCCCAGGACTACACACTCTAGAAACCAAACCCGTGGTTTTTCAAAGTTCACATGCTGATTGCAAGAAAAAGCCCATTAAAGAGCAAATCGTTTAAGGCACAGCCTTCCTTCAAGCCCCAGGGAACTTGCTTTCTGTGACAGCGTGATGGAAGGGTTTCTTATTCATACTTAGCTTTTCCCTACGCAGCAGGCCTCATTGCTACCTGAGATTTACTCTATTGTGAAGTTCTCACAGGAAATAGCGGGGGCGGGAATACTCGCTAGATCTGCCTTTTCTCCTCACAGGCAGAGCGGTGCCTGCTCCTACCCCATCCTGCTCCAGCAGTGCATTTTGGAGGGGACAGAGCAGGGGTGACTTGCACGAGGAGGATGCTGCTGCAATTCTCACAATGCCGCAGCGTGACTGCAAACACCACAGGCACTGGGACCCATGCAAGAGCATTTGTGCTTTCCCTTTTACCTTGGTGTGTGTTGTCTTCCCCACCACCAAAGGCTATGAAGCTACCAGGACTGTTACTTGCAGATCCCAGATAAACGAATCTGCCCTTTTCTTGCTCCTTTCCTGGAGTGGCTCATTTCCCTTGGGGTCCTGGAGAAGCTGAGATTTATCCTTGGTCCATGTTTCTGCAGCCTTTGGGGTGGATCAAGGCTCTTTCTGCAGCCTTGGTATCACTCCATGGCTAAACCATGACCTTTACTATTTGTGTGATGCATGCATGTTTCCGTTCCTAAATCCATCCTTCTTCTGGGGGTGTGTTTGTGCAGACATGGTCTATCACCCCATGCGGTTCCTCTCTGGGCACTGAAAAGGTGGCTCATCTGTTTTCCAGTGCTAGGGATTAGGAGGGGTATCTTGTGTCACTTTGTCCTCCAGCTGCTTGGAGGGTATCGTGCGGGGACAGGCAGGGATCCTTCCCTCCACTGCCACAGCGGGATCCGTGATCCGGCAGGCTGGTGGATCAGCCTGTGCAGCCGCGGTTGTCTGATCCTAGTGGGGAAGGAGGCATCCCCTCCATCTATTATGGTAAATTTATGCCTGGAGTGATTTACTTAATCCATCTGTGATGCCATGAAAGCAGACGTGAGAAGAAATTGCATGCCCTGCTAAGTCTCTTAGACTCCTGCTTCCCCCCCCCCCACACCTGTGAGGCTATGGTGAGATTTTAGTCACCCCAATTAGATTTTTTTTTCCCCAGTCCCTTTTTCTAAGGACTTGCTTTTTTGTCCTCTCCTCTGACCTCTCACTCGTGTTTTCATCGCTGCAGATGAAGTGGGTAGTGATGGTTCTGCTTTTGTTTTTTTTTTTTTTAATGACCAGAAACTCCCAGTCAGAGGAGGAAGCTTTGGGGCATTTTGCACTAGAGATTCTTCTGTTCTGTGAAATATCTTTTATTAAAACTGTTATTCACAAATCAAAGCAAAGTTGCCACCTGATTAAAACTTGATAAGATTAATTTCTTTCCAGGCTGAATGAATTTAGTGACATGAGCATAAAAATTTGTCTTTTTCCTCCTTAGGAATTTCCTTCTTTAATTTTACCACTGCAGCAAAAGAGGATAACAGCACCGTTTCCTATAAACATCTGGACTTGTAGGAAGTTAACAAAGTGATTTTTGGTATGCAGAATGATAAACAAATGCAGAGGAATTTGCACAGATGTAAAACAGAGATCTTTGTTTCAGACTGAATGGTTGTAGAGTGGCTACGGTTTTCAGATTTCTATAAACTGGCAGAATTTTACCCATAGCCTTTGCTATCTTAGGCTCATTTGAATTTTTTTTAATGAAATATTCAAAATGAGATCATCCCACCTGAATAGCTGGCCAGGCTCAATGTTGCCATTTAGCAGTAAGTATCTGACTTGTCTGTTAAAGTATATTGGGGCAAATCTACAAGAATTACTTGATCTTAGGAAAAGATGATACATTTTAGACAGGTGGTGTTAGTGTTTTTTTTTTTTAATAAAAAGGGCAGAAATGTGTACTTCCCCCAGAGTACAGTCTACTTGAAGAACTCATGGCTGTGCTTTGAAATGGGTTGGGTATTTGACAAATGTCTCTCTCAAGTCTTGGCTATTCCTAAGCTTTCTCCTGATTCCAGTTAGCACCTCAGGGACACATTGGATGGAGAGTAGGTGAACAGACATTGCAAAACTGCCTGCTTTATAAGATATTTCCCAGCTGTCATGTACTCATGTGTGGTATTTGTTAGGCTTATAGCTGAACACAGCTTTCCTTGATTGACGTGTTGACATTAGTTTCCTTTCCCTACTGTAGCTTACTACCAAACTAGGAAGTTATAACATTACCTGTAATGTCCTGGATCGAGTCTGCACTCTGAGCCAACATACCGGTAGCCTTGATGCGAAGTGCTGGGTCACAGGCTATGGAAACACTTGGATGATTGTTCTCAAAAAGTTTAGAGTCTGTTTCTTCCTTTTCCTTTTTAAAAATCTCTTTGCAGCCTGGCACGGCACACACGTACTTAATAATCTAGGCTTGTCTCTGTGTAAATAATTAATCAGAAAGAGAAAATAATATAAATCCTAGCTATCATATTGCTATTAAAATTGCAGAAGCATTAGTGCATCCAATAAGTATTGTTTCTGTAATTAGATAACCTTTCTGGGCTGTATCAGCACTTAGAATAGGGAACATATGACCATCTGCTTGGAGGCACCCATAGTAGGAAGGAGGAAGCTTTGTTTCATTTGGAGATGTGGATTTAGCCTAGCACAGGAGCGGAGATAATTTATGCCTCTCTTATCCAGTCCTTGGCTCAAGCAAAGTAATTTCTCTGAGAGCTGCCCTAATGTGTGGCAGTAGAGGTCTGCCTTAGCTAATCCAAGGTCAGGATCACCAGGGCCCAAGTCAGCCCCAGCTGCACATCTCCATGCTTCACTCCGGGTTGTTAACGTCCTGGCTTTGCCCCTCCTCTGCCGTGCTCTGCACTGCTGCTCGTGCCGGCAGGTGGGCAGAGACCCAGAGCTGGGCAGGCATCTGCACCCCCAGCATGGGTTTCATTGCTGCACAGGTAAAAAGCTGCTTTCAGCTCAAAGGAGGTGTCCTCTGGACTTGTTCTTGACCTGGAATAATCATTTCCACAGACCGATGAGGTGAAACTATGGGGATGGATAGTTGAGCTGAATAACTGGGGACCTGCCAATTCTTTTCCCCAGATTTCTAGTTTTTTCCCTTGATTGCAGAGCTTTCAGTCTGCAGGGAAATGAGTAGGTGAGGGAGTACATTGCAGTCGTTAGATTCTTGCCTGTAACTTAAACCCACATCCTGTTGGGCAAAGATGGGCAAATATTCACTGTTTCCCCAGCCGTGTTGCCTGCATCACTTCTTTCAGACTGCAGCATGCCTATTAGCAGCATCTTAACATTGAAAGGACATAAATTCATAACCATGATTTATTTTTTGCATAAATGATACATCCTTTCTGCTGGAATGCTGATAAAATCCCATCAAGACACTGCTGAATTTCTGTAAGAATGGCATTCTCAGTAATACCACAAAATTCATGGTTTTGCTCGCAGTTTGAAGTCTTAGTACTCATGGCAGACAACCAGGCTTTCATATCTGGCTACAATACTATAAAATAATTATGCAGGGATTTCATCCTATTGAAGAAGATGTGTGAGAGTTGTTTGCAATGCGTTTGCTAGGCAACTTGGGCTCTCACTGCAGGGACATACATGGGCTGTACCTGGCTTTCTCCTCTGAAGAGACCCGTGTTTAATTCTGTCTCACTCTAGATTACATATGGAAAGGAATCTGGCTCTGTCATTACTGCATATTTTTTCCATAAGGCAAAGCTAACATATGGTTAGTGGAAATTAGGGTATTTCTATTGCCCAGGTCCAGGACTGGATTAGAACGGATGGTGTTGTCCAGGACAGAGACATATGGACAGATGCTTTAGGAGCATTTTATTTAGCATTCATCAGATTTACACAGCGTAAGAGTCAATTCTACTAACTCGTAGTCTTGAAAGTGCGAAGCTTCTCCCCAGATTAATTTAAACTGGATTTTTCAGGGGAGCCTAAACAGATTAGGTATCAATCCCATTACATTTTAATGGGAACCGGACACTTTTCTTTATTAGGTTCTTTTGAAAATCTATCACTTAAAGATCAATCAACAGAATAATTGAAATTGGACCATATCTTAGTTGCAAACAATTAGTTGAGGTTTGGGGCTTTTTTTAAGTGTCTAAATCACTCTTAAGTGACTTGAAAAAAGCCTCTGTGTGTGCTGGCATGGTGGGTGGGTTTCACAGCCTCTGTTCTCATTCAGACATAACTGCTAGAGAGAATTCAAACCCCAAATAAACTAAACCCCAGCAAAAAAGAGGGTTGTTTCCCTTTCGCTTTCCTTGGGGGCAATGATTGCAAAATTCTGCATTTGATAGAAATTCTCAAACCAGCCAAACCACCCCATCACTGATGCAGAGGATGGTCCATGTCTCCTCTCTCCCTTCACTACTGTGTGAAAGTCTGGGGCCTGTAGTTCTGTAGGGCTGCTGGGCAGCTGTATTTTGTCCATGTCCAGCTCTTTTCAAGCTTTCTAAGCTGGCCAGGTCTTTTTTTTTTTTTTTCCCCCAGCTGCTGACCTTTCCTTTGCAAACATCTGTGTGTGCATGCATTTTTGCTGGTACAGATGAAGACTGAAGAAAAGTGTTTCCTCTCCTGTAGGCAAATAAGCAAAGGGGAAAAAAAATCTGCCTATAGTAACAGTTCCAGAGTGGCTTTATTTTTCTTTGAAGCATCTGATGGATGAAGCTGGTCAATCATCCAGAAGCTAGTTACAGTTGTTATACAGGATGAGGACTCCAAATCAAAAATAAATTATCCTCCAGCTGCTTCTGAGTTCTCCAGCATGTCCTATCACAAGGATGCTCCTCGTACAAATGTTTCTATGGGCAACACGTGCTGTTCTGATAGCTACTCATTAGCTCTCTGCATTGCATGCTCAGTGCTTCTGCCAGTCAGGTTAATGGTGAGTTATGGAGAATCTCCTTTCCTACAGGGGCAGTGCAGTGGGTAGCCTGTCCCATTGGTGTGCATATTTTTCACTCGTAAAACACTCCAACTCGGTCATGTTAGGCACAGCTACAAGCGCATTGTAAATGAATATGTGCTGGATATGAACTATTGAAATAATTTAGTCATTTGTTCACATTAGCTGATGAACTGATTTTCAACACGGAAATCCATACGTATGTGGGTTTTGATTTGCTGTTAGTAAATGTTTCCTCTATATTGACGTTTAAAATAAAATTAATACTAATATTGGTTGGAGGTGATAATGGTTGAATTACTTTTGTTACAAGAAGAAATGAACTATGGTGTGTAATTTGTTGAAGTCAAAATAGAGTAGTATGTGTTAATTTTATATTGCTACCAATTTTTTAATTGTAAAGCACCTTTCCAAATTGCTGTTTTGAATGACTCTTGAATCCAAACCTGAAAATTTTCATTTGTTTATCTCTTGATAACAATGTCTATTGATTTTTGCCTTCTGAGGTTGTGGTTCTATACTTTTCCCTGTTTTTCCCACCCCTAGTCTGAGAGTGAATTCTTTTTAGCTGATTATAAGAAGCTAATTATAAAATACATATTTTTTACATTTTTTAAAAATATATAGTTGATATACCACAAGAGTAAAGGGGGCTGGCTCTAAGCAAAACATATGCAGGAAATAAGGTGTTAGTTTGCCACACCTGTGACTCCTTAGCAGCATGTGTTGCTGATTTTCATTTTGCTCTGCCAATTTACTCAATGACTTAAATGGGTGGCTGAAGGCTGTGTCCTTTACGTAGAGTAGAAACAGGAAAAAAGAGGTTAACTGGTGTGTGTGGGATGTATTTGCAGTTGAAATGCAGTGTCATCTGCATGGTCTTTCTAACTGTTAAGTTGTACAGTTTGTTAAGAGGAAAATTTGACTACTTGTGGGCGAGGAGCTGCTAATGTGTGACCTCACCCTATAAGCAGAGACATCTCTGCAACCCCTCTGCCAGCAAGGAGCTCTGACCCCAGCCATTTGATATGGGCCCTGGGGTTTCTGCAAAATCTTCTGGTTGCAAAAACAGTGTTTTAACTGTGCTTGACTCTGCAGGTATGTGAGAGTGTGGTTTGTCAAACGTGACTTGTGGAATAGCGGTGTAGGACTCTTGCTAAGTCATGTTCATGTCTAATTTCTAAAGCAATCTCTTTCCATGGTAATAAGGGTCATCCTCCAGCATGTGTGGAGGAAGAAGGCCTTGGCTACAAATGTCCTGATTTTTCTCTGCAAAGGTGCTCTGTTGCTTTATATAGCTAAAGGCACCTAGGAGAGGTATTAAAGAGAGCAGCTCTGGCCTAAAGTTGCTTGTGTTGCAGTTGGGAGGAGCAGCTAAGCCTAATGGGAATCATTTTGGGAAGTCTTACTCTATTGGGGAGTACTATGGGAGTGGAGGCACTATGAAATACCCAGTACCCAGAGTAGCACTGGGCAAGCCTGCCCTGAAGTCCTGGGAGATTCCTGGATACATATGTATATATATTTATGTATCTATATGCCTGATCTGCTTATGTAAGTTTATGTGTTAGAGATAGCACGGTCTGTAGCTGGTGTTTTGACTCCGGTATGAGCAGCTGCCTCTGGAGATGGAGAAAGGACAAGGCACTCCATAAAGCCTGGCCTGGCCTGGGTATATGCCCAGGGATTTACCTGTTGGGTCTCCAACTGGTCTTACTCAGAGGGGGTTTTCTGAAGCGAGCCAGGGGAAATCTCTGCCTGTACAGACACTGACCAGTGTTAATGCTTCAGCGTACGTTGGCAGGGAAAACTCACTCACTTGTGTTTGAAAGTAGGAGTGTGTAGATGTCTGTTCATGAGCAGAGGCTTCATGTGTAGCACTGATCACTTTGTGCCTGTTAACAGTGGTGTGTAGCCATGTGGGATGGGATCAGAGATGTCTACGTTGCCTGTAGAGGAGTTCACATGTATAACTTGGTGGACTGCAGGGCAGTGAAACCTGACTGAGCAACATGGCGCATGGCACATGACCGAGGGATGGACATCTGGTGCTGCTGCCAGACAGTGGGTTTGGCCACAAGCCCCTTCACTCCCATGCACTGACAGGGACTCAACCAGAGTATGGTGCGTGTTGGTGCATGGCAGTTTGCATCAGATCAATGTATATGCATATATGCTCTGTTCAGTGCATGCGTATTAGTACACATACTCATTTAAGCAGAGCATCACACATATATGTCCAGGGACTCCAGCGTTGCACAGAACTGCTACCGCAGTGCTGATGTGTGAATGTGAGCTGGGGTCTTGCTGGTGAACAAATCTGCGTTTTCCTAACTCAAACTCCCTGATAAGTCTATTAGCCTTGAACCTCTTTCTCCCTCACCCCTCCCCTTTTCCATTGTACCATGCAGGCAGTTCTTCATCATGGCACTGAGAATTATTTTCTTGTTTTAAATCTCAGTTTGAAAATGTCAAAGTTCAGATTTTGGAGAGAGAAGTCTGGGTGCTAAAAGCAAGAATGTTCTTTTTAATTAGAGTTATGCCCTCGAGCAGTGAGAAACCGTTATGTTTTTATTCTTCCTCTATACTTGTTCCAAAACCTTTTACATGATCAGACTAAAAGGTAAGTGCAAATGAGTAAGCAGCTAAAGGAGTAAAGCAGATTCATAAAAAAAAAACAGGGAGAACTGCAAGTCTTGCTATTTTGTATTTATGAAATAACTGACATTTTAGACTATGCTGCTGTTTCTAGAGACAAGATATTTGAAAAGACCATTTCCATACCAGAACATTGTGCTTTGGTTTGTGCGTGTGAAGTTAAGCACCGTTTGTATGACATCTTTTTTAGCATTTTCAGTAACTTGATATGATAGGTGACATGATGCTTCAGCCAGGGAGGCTGAAGAAGATGCAGCTCTCCTTTACCAAGGCCTGATACAGCTGTGTGTGCACCAGTGGGTGTGATGCCCCTGTGGGTGTCCAGGGCTTCTCTCCCTTGCAGCACAACCAGAGAAATAATTTACTCCTTGTCTTGGTTTACTGCTGAGTGGGCTTAAAACCTTAATGATCATAATGAATTTTGGGAATGCTTTCATTGGATTACTGGTGCCAGTTACTGGAATACAAAAAAAAATGAGGCATTTGGAAGGGGGAGGAATCAGTACTTTAAAAACCAAAGAACCAAACCCCCCAGAACTCTAATGCATTTTTTTGAAAACATTTGCAGAGTATCTGATTTTTTTTTTTCTGATGGATGCTGTGGCACCCACACTAGTGACAGAGTCCTTCTGGTGAATGGATGGTAAGTGTACTTGCATTTACAGATTTTGCCATGGGTCTGTATCCCTTTTGGCACTCGAGTTACATGTGACTGACCTGGAGATGCCAGGACTATGTTGTGCTTGAAGCTCCCCCGCTGTAGCTGAGGGTGGCAAACACCATGCATCACTTGCATAAGCCTGTGTACCAAAGCCCAATTCATGTCTCACAGTTGTGTGGTTCCTTCCCAAATTATCTGCTCTCTGCCTGAGCACTGTGAGCCTGGCTCTGGGGAAGTACCAGTCTGAGAAAACTAACTGAGCTGCCCCCCATATTCATCAGATTTAACTATTCACACAGCCTCTGTGTAAGCTGTTTGTCCCCAGAGGAGCCTGTATGCGTGCACAAGATAGAGCCCCCTAACACACGCATTTGCAGATACATAAATATAATTTATGCAGGAATGTATTATATGAAAGACACATCAGCCAACGTGTGAAAATGACAGGCAGGAAACTTTGAGATAACAGAGAGGGGAAAAAAAAAAAATCTCACCTTTTCTGGCTTATGTTTTTCCTGATAAATATTCTTGTTGTGAGTGTTATAAAGGAGGATGTTATTTGATGCCAGATAAAAAAATAGGAAGGTGTTATCGTGGAGAGGAAGGCACTTTGTTCACCCTGTTCCATCTTTGCCACAAGGTTGTTCTCTGTCTGGGAGAGTGGGGGAAAGGCTTTATTTTCAAAGGTATCTAGGGCTTTATTTTCTTTTTTAAGGCATATGTTTTAACATGGGCCAGTGCATGGCTCCATGTTGGGCTGCCTTGTGGGGCTCTTAACCCTCTGGGGGGGAGCGGTGCTCGCTGTTAAATTATGAAAAATAAATCCTGAAATTGAGGAGGAGGTGAAAGCTGCAACTCTGTGTTTATCTTTTAGTACATTGGGTGGTGGGAATTCAAATCCAGGGCTAGAAACCCTTGAATATGATTCAACTGCATGGCAGAGTCAGTTGACCTGAAAGCCAAGCATTGCCTGGGTGGGCAGCCTGTACGCTGTGACACTGGAGCGCAGGAGGAGCTGCACGGCTGGCCCATGGTGTGTTGGAGACCCAGCTGGGGCAGATGCCTCTGGGCAACAGCCGCATGCAGTGAAGTGCAAACTGGCATATTTCTTGCTGGAGTACCTATTTGCAGAGGCAAACTGACTGGAGGCTGCTAGCATGTTAGTCCCAAAAGTGGTATTGTGTTATGGCTAGATACTCCTGGCATTAAGGAGACCTGCAGGTAGTCCCTGGTGAATGGAGGCTGTGTTCACACTGACCTTCAGGCTTTCTTTGTGCCCGCGGGAGCATGGTGTCTGTGCATGGCTGGGATGGACCCAGCCCTGGCAGTGCTGCTGGCTGCCTTGCCTTGGGCTTCACTGCTGCTACAGCAAACAGCCAAGAGGAGGTTTCTGGGTTATGGTAGCTGCTTTTTCAGCATCCACTGAACTAAATCATCTCATTAGAGGGATGCCTGGAAAAGATGCATCATGGCTGTAGTTATGCTTTGGACCTGTGGTTTGAACAACAGATGTGTCTTGTATCCAGAAGCCAGCACATATCCGAGACCAGATTTCCTCTTATGGGTGAGAACTCAGGAGGATGAAAGGAACCATGAGGAGGGTGATTTAATGGAGCACTGATAAAGTCTGACTAAAGAAAACAGACTTCTGTGTTTTGTTTTTGTTTTTCTCTTGCTTTTGCTGGTTCATTAAAAACTGTTTTATTTACTTTAAAGGTTTTGTATTTATTCCCACCACAAGGGATGGAATGAAGGAGGGCAGAGAAATCAAAAAGAAGCATTTTGATAGCAGTTGCTGTCTGTCTAGATGCCAGCTTTCTTCAGGGAAAATCTAAACTGGCATGCTAGCTTGTTGAGTCTTGAATAATAAATAATGAGGTGCAAGGTGGACAGATGGGTGATGGATGAGTTTTGCAAGGCTTAAAGGGAGGAGAATTTTCTTTTACTGATTTTTTTTTTTTTTTTAAAGCCTGACTCAAACAAAAGAGAACTAGATTATCAGCTGGAAAAATCCACATTCTCCCGCTTAAATGGAGTTTCATTTTCACTAGGTTGAAGAAAACAAAGTTTGCCTTATTTACAGTAATCGTGTCTCCAGGTGCAGCAGTGCCGGGGATCCCTGAGCTGCCCCAGCAGGCCAGGTTGGTATTATTCCCCCAGGCATTAAAACATGAAGCAGACTGTGTTAATGCCAGGTGTTCTCCTTTAGTGACACTATCTTAATTTTCTTTGTCCGTTCTCCTTAATGAACCATTTGAGTCTGGAAATACATCTTAGGCTGTGTATGGCAGTGCAATAATAAGTGGAAATGCACATCTGTTTATTTTGACAGGAACCATCTCTTGTGAAGATGTTTATTGTTGGTTCCTGTTTTCCAGTGTGTTGGCAGTCACCTCTGTTCTCTGGTATGTTGTGTAGATGTCGCGATTTTATGGCCTGGATTTTTGGATTCCCCACTTTTAAAAGTGATTGAAGATTATTCCTGGCAAATCAGTCTGTGAAGGGATGGGTATTTTCTGTGACATTGAAATGACTAAAAATACACCATGTTGTATCTGTGTGGGGCTGAGCGCATGTCCCTGCATCCTTCCACCAGCTGAGTTTCCCAGCTACTCCCTGCCAGGACACGGGGCAGCTGTGGTACGCCAGGAGCAGTTGAGCTGAGAGGGGAATGCAGCAGGATGAAGCTTCTCTGCCACTGTTGTTCAGCTGGGAGATGCTAAAACTGTCTCCTGGCTCTCTTCCACTGGGCAGCACTGCTGGAGTCTTTGCTGTTTCCCTGGGGGATTACAGAAGTCAAAGATAGGTTAAATGAATGAAATTTCGTGGCCTAAATAGGAGCTTGAACTGCATGATCAAAGTCCCTCTAATGCTGCTGCCAACTTGTCCTCTCCACTCTCTTCTGAGTCAAGTCAATCCCCTTCCCCAGGCAGTAACTTCAGTTCTCACCAGTAGATGCAGCTGGCTGCCTCCTTAAAACTTCTCCCCAGAGACTCAGCCTTGGCCTTCAGTCTGAGCCGCAGCCCAGGGCTTGGCTGCTTTCATCTGTGCTCTCGCTCCGCACGCTTGTGAGCCAGTCCTGCTGCATCGGCATCGGAAAGCACGAGCCACGTGGGAAGTGAGGATGTGTCTCTAGAAGAACTTTCTCTTAATAAGGTATTGTGGAGCCCCCTACCACCAAGCTTGGAGTGCTTACTGAGGCACTAATTGTAACAGGGGTGCTTGATCAAGCTCTTTATTGGCACACATTGAACTGGTGGTGAGACACCCCAGCTCAACCTTTCCCTGTGCTACTGACCCCCACCAATTCCATCCCTGGGGTTGTCAGGGTATTGAAACACCTGGACTCTGGGTGACTTTTCTAAAATGCTGTCTCATGTGAACTGCATAAGAGAACTTCTAATCTTTCCATTAAAAGGCCGGCTCTCGAAGAGGCTGTCTCAGCTGCTCTGCCTTGATAAGAAGGGAAAGCTTTACAACTCGCTGTCAAGTCATAACTCCTTCGTGCACACACAGGTCTACCCTGCCAAAAGCAGGCAGAAATGCAGAAAGAAAACCTCCCATCAATTTCATCTCTTTATTGAAAACTATCTTGTCTGACAGTGAGTCTTTTGAAGATAGACGTTTCCCACCTGTAGAACTCACCTAGGACTGGCAGCATCCCATCGCTGTTGCCTGAGGTCTTTCCTGTGCTCCCTCACTAAGTCTTGCAGTCTGAGATTCACTCTCTGCTTCTTCCTATTGAAATATGAAAAATAAAATAAACAGACCTTAAGAGCACAGGTCTGGCTGTTAATCCCAAACACATTGGTGTTTAGGCATCAAAAGCTTAATCATCCACTATTTATCCACAGCTGGGAGAACATGATGTTTAAGTTGATGGCAACAGAAGAATTCCTGCAAGTGTTTCTCCACTTGTAAACATTTAGGATGAAGGGAAGTAACAGCCTTAGGTGAAAATAAAAAACTTGCCTTGGACTCCTGGGTTACTGATCAGGAATCTCTATTATTTGAGCAATGCTTCTAATCAGCTGAAATAGCAAGTGCTGTGTCAGAGGATTATTCTAAGAAATAAGTATTACGTTTGATTATAACATTGATTTTGCACTTATTAAATCCTAGCGAAAGAAAGTGTTGAAGAATATTATTTCTATCTGAAAGTGTTTTGTTACAGGCAGTATTTGGGCTTGCTAAGCCTTCTCTTAAGCTGGTGGTTATCCTTTAAGAACAGTGTTCATTGACTGAAATGAGGGCACTGGTACGCTTTGCTGAAAAGAGGGGAGCCCAGAGATTTAAAACAGGGGTGGTTTTGCTTCCTGGGGGTGCCTGTGCACAGGTATGTGCACACACCTGCCTTTAATGGGGGTGATGCTCCAAGTGCCAGACTGCCTAGTGGCATGGGACACACTTATTTCAGTGGTTTGGGGCTTTGGAAAACTTCCATAATTGTTTACAGGGAGAGTTTGTTTAATAAATGGGAGGGAGTAAGGACCTGACTCCAAGATCTTGGCGTGTTTGCCTTCAAGCACAGGAGTCTCTTGATGTGCTCAAGCCTGGTGGCCTGAGCCAGGCTCAGGGGGTGGGGGGAAGCAGTGCTCCCAGAGGAACAGGGTATCTGGTAGAAAGAAAATATTGAGTAATACAAGTTTAAATAAGCAGCTAGACACTGTTTCTTTGATATTATTTGTAGAAATGGAGGATGTTGCTGTTGAGGTTATTTAACAGTCAGAAGAGACTGTTGTGAGTCTCCTTTCCAGCACCCCTGTGAATGTTACTCGGTGACTCCTAATTCCCTACACCACCAAATTAATCCTAACTTTAGCTTGCTCTAAGGTGTTTCTGCTGGGAATGTACCCAATCTTGCATATGAAGTAACCCTGTGAATTGGTTCTGATTCTGTAAAGGGCGGTATCTGTGTGAACATATGTGCTGCATAGTGGGTGGATGGGTGTGCATGAATGTTGACAAATATATTAGAAGGCTCAGTGGTTGAGTATATATTTATTCTCAAACCCCACCAAATGACCATGATAATGCTGCTGATGATCCCAGTGTCATGTAGAGTTCAGTCTACTAGAGATGCCTGCTGAAGGCTATGATCAGGGTACCACATACCACCTGAACCTCAGTAGCAGTACAGGTGTGTGCTCTCTGCCCATGGCAAGCAGAAGGTGATGCAATTTCATATCTATTGACGATGTAAAGGAGGATTAGGAGATGTTGATGGTCCTAGCCATAATGCATGTCCGTGGGGGTATTCCTAGCCCACTACCTATGACCTGGCTGGTTCACAGCAACCTGTAAAATCCTGGACACTAAGAGGTTAATTAGCTGCTTCCTATCCACCAGCTAAAGACTATGTGCTGAAAGAAGGGGACACCAGAAACCTGGAATGTGGTGGTCTCCTTCTGAATCAGCTAATCTATAAACATTAATCTATCATGCCAATTAAATGCTTAGGGAAGGTGAAGCACTATGTAAGTGCCAGGTGTTGAGGGAAGCCTGGGTCATTGCAATGCCAAAGGTGCCATCTGATGGATGGGAGATTAAACAGAGGTCTCCACTACAACTGCTCATTAATGATTCTGTAGCATTTTTCAGGACAGAAATCTTCCCTGGGAATTGAAGGTGAACTCCTGATCAAGATCTGAGCTTTTCTTTTTTTTTTTTAAGCTTCTGGTCAGTAAAAATTGGATGCAATGCTGAAAGCCAGTATGAGCTATGAAAAACACTAACCTGAAGGTAACAGATGGTAAAAGAATAATGATGGATCCAGTCAACAATAATTTCCTGTCCTATAATGTCTTCTGGCTGTGGCACTATGCTGCAAGCTGAAAGGCTGAGCTAATTTCTGGACTGTACCACGGTCTTTCTGTATGATGTGAGACCAGATCATATAGGTCCACACTCCTCATTTAGGATGCCTGGCTTGATTCCCCTGAGATGATTTTGAGCTGATTGTTCTTCCAGTGCTTGCACTGACTGTGCCTGGGGCTGGACCTGGTCCTCAGGCTTTGCAGAAGGCTTGTAGTTCTGCTGGCCAGCATTCGGCTCAGCAGTGCTGAGCAATGCCCAAGTGCTTTGGAGATTGGATCCTGTGCGATTTGGCCTGTGCCACACAGAAGGCAGCCTGAGCCAAATCCCCTTCTAGGTGTAGGCTAGTCCTTAGCCAGGGAGGGAGGCTTCCAGTCAAACCAGTGCCTAGCCCCTAAAAGCGGAGGCATCCAGAGTTAATGCTTTTTGTAGGCTGGAAAGGGAATAAAAACCTGCCTCCTTTACAGCAGCATAATATGGCCAAGTTTGTTAACATTTATTAGGTAATGATGAACTGTACTATTGAAATGACTGTAAATAAGCAAACCATCTACAGATGGCCACTTAATAGGCTCTGCTACCAGGTTGTAATACCTGACCCCACTTGCAGATGTTGTTTTCCTCGAGCAGCTGTGCCATGCAGGTCTGCTTTCTGCCAAGGAAACCTTCCCTACCTTCTCCAGCTGAATCTCAGCTTCTTGAAGTCTATGTGCTTTCTCCCCCCAACCCTGTTCCCAAGGTATTATCATTTCCACAGTTTGTTGTTTGGAAAAGCAGGCTGTGGTGCCTGTCATCCTTTGTGTGTGCTTTGTCTTTGTGCCAGCTCGCATCCCGAGGAACTGCAAAGTGGCACCCGCGCTCTCTGTCTCACAGCAGGCATGTTTTGCATTTACTGACACATGGGGAGTGACTGACTAATACTAACATGAAAACAATTCTGACAGAACAAGGGCTTGATGCAGGGGGAAAAAAAAAATCCAGGAAAACAGAGCGTGTTCAGCATATGCTATTGCTTTCACCAGTTCAATAAATATTTATTGTATTTCTTATAATTGAGTTTCTCCAGTGTAAACCTAAGTGGAAGAGAGTGTAAGGAGAAGTTTAGGCAGATGGCCTTTTTTTAAAAAAAAAAAAAAAGCAAACAAACAGAAATAAAACAAGATCCCCCCACCCAAGCACACCAGCAGAGGTTTCTTGCAATATAAATGAGAAAATATTCCAAAAGAGATTTCTCCCAGCAGCGCAGATAAGGGCGGGGAGGAGGGAATAACAATAGAAAAAGTGGAGGAAATGCAGCCCCCACAGCCACCTCTCTGGTTCTTTAGGGACTTGGGGCACACTTTTTGGGGGGGAACTTCATCCAGCAAATCTTGATATTAGATGAAGCCTTTCATCATCAGAGCTTTTAGAAACTTTAAAGAAATAAATTAGTGGTTAGGAGAAGGCAATAACTGAGCCCATAGCAACAGATGGTTTGAATCCATTAAAGATGAGATGATAGAACAGATACCTGATCTTGTGGGAATAAGTCTAAAAATCCATAGGTCTCATGTTGGCTGGTTATTCTGCTGGATAGCTTTTCCCTGGTCACCTCTCCTTCATTTCTGCAGCTGACTTGGACCTGATTTTCTTTTTTTGGTCTACCCACTCTGCTTGCCTTGGTTGAGCTGTTAAAGCCCTGCTCCTTGGATTTAACGAGAATCTTCAGACTGTTTGGAATTTGTCATTTTTAATGCTGCTTTGTGGCAGAAGCATTCATGTTCTGTGACATTTCCCTTTAATTTAGAGCCACTTTGGAGCATCTGTAAATGGTCATGAGATAGGAATTTTAATTGTTTTAATTATTTCTATCTTTCCGAACCCCTCCCTCCAATGGACCTTTTTACATTGCATCAGAGAGAATTTTCTTCCCCCAATACATTTTTCAGATACTGACATCTGGAGACATTCATCAAAGAATAACTTCTCCTAGAAACCAAAAATCCATTAATGAAGCTGGAACTATTTGCATAGTGGAAATTATACTTAATAACCTTTAAGGGGAAAACTCATGTGATTGATGTTGAATACAATTATAGTTAATGGTCAGGGTGCAGGGGTGTTAAAGCCTGTTGTTTTTCAGATCCACTCTTCAATCTCTGGCACTCTGGGGCCAGTGCTCCTTTGCAGGGCATGGGAACTGGACGAGGGGGCTGTTTCCAATAACCCCGCTGAAGGGCATCATCTGGGGTGCACATCACACCTGAAAGCTGTCCTGCTGACGGGGGAGAGGCACCTAATGTGCAGCAGAGAGCAGGGCTAGTTTGTAGCAGCTAAGCTTTTCGCCAAGGCCTGTAGAAATGCAATAGCATTTCTTGGGGGGTTCTGGGAAAGAAAAAAATACAACCCACCTGCAGGGACTGCTGCATTAGGAAAGGGGAGGAAAAATGAGGTTTGCTTCAGACCTGAGTATCTAACTGCCAGGCTGCTTTTGCTTCCCTCTGTGTGAAGGGCACAGGGAGTCTCTAGGAGGAAAATGTTGCCTGCAGTGGCCACGGATGTGATAGGCTTTTCTGGAAAGTTCAGGTACTTCATGTGTCTCACAAAGATGGGTTAATGGAGCAAGCGGGCATACAGCCCAGAAGGTCACTGGAAAGAGGAAATGTGCAAAGTTGACACAGATGTTGATCGTGTGCCCTGCAGGGGAGCTGCCTAGAGCAAGTCAGGGCTAACTCCATTAAAAGAAATGATTTTTGCACCAGCATGAAGGAGATAGCTGGGAACTGGACCTGTGCGTCTGTCTTCTGCCCCTGTGATTCAGAAGGGAGCTCGGCTCTCTCTCCTGCAGCTCCACTGCTGCCCCGGTCCCAACAGGAGCCCATTGAAGAGGGTCAGCTAATCCAGTCCAGCTCCATCTGGGGAAGGGTAGAACCCAGCATACAGCCAAGTGACAAGGGGATCACTTGGTAAATCTCTAACTTGATTGCATTTGTGTGCCTGTGTAATCAAGTGAGCAGTTGCACTCTGGATTTGTAGCAGATTGATCTTTTGTGCTGAAGCGGGTGATATTTCCATAATATGAAGCTTCTTATATCCAGTGCATAGCATCAGTGCTAGTTCTGTGGTGCCAGTATCCAAGAAGGGTTAGTGCTGAGATCTTTAACAAAGTCCTTTAAAGTACTATCTTGGGACAAGTAACTACGTTACTACAGAGCTGTCCCTTTCTCATCTCTCTGCTTTCTGCCCTTGGGCACTGCCCGTTGGATTTTCATGCTCCAGCACTCCTGGCCTTTGGCCAAGCAAACAAAGAAATTTATTCTAATTCAACATAAAGGTAAAGGCATAGTAGCATCTCCTGTGTTCAAGGTGAAGGGCTGAGCTCTGGGGAAGCAGATGGATATTTCAGAGCCTGTGTGTACTAGGAGCAAAACGGAATGAGGAGAAAAACAAACCTGTGTAGAAGAACCTGAACTCTTTGGGGGACTTCTTGTTTGGTAGAGCTGGCCACTCAATCTTCTCCATTTTTGGCAGAGAAATACCAATCCTAAATTCCCCTTCTTTTAAATCTGCAAAGCAGCAAGCGAGCCATGAGGATTGCTATGCTCTCTGAGCGGGGCTGAAGAGCAAAGCCTTCTCTCGCGTAGGACCAAGAAGGGAGCAGAAGACACCTGCGTTTCACCACCTGCCTGTGCTGGGTCCGGGGCTGTTTGGCATAAGGCACAGTGCTGCAAAGGAGGGGCGTGGGGGCCCGGTGGGTTTCTCCCCATGGTTGCAGCATTGCACCAAAGGTGCTGCGTAGGAGGATGCTGAAGTTCTGTGTTCCTCTAAGGATTTCTGGATTACAGTTTGTTTTTCTGTTTTTAAAGGGATCAAAGTTTCTAAGCTGATTTTCATTCAGATGTCTAACTGATAGTGGTGACAGCAGAGGAAATCAAAGGAGGGAATTATTATCTGTGCATCTCAGTTAGTCATTCTTGTGGCTGCCTTTATGTGCGAGAACATTTCTGTTCCTTAAAGCCACACTTAACATAAACATAAAACCTTTTTGGCAGGTGGGCTCTTTGCTGGTACTTGGATTTTTGGATTTATCTGTGACAGATGGAGTCTTTGTCCCTTTCAGATCTGGGGCTTTGCACTTGCATTTGGTTTTCAACTGCCTTTTTATTTATTACTCATCAAAGAGAAACAACATAAAGGAAGCAGGAAAAAAAAGAATATTTAGTATTTTTTGAGCAAAAAAGGACTTAAATGAAGACCTTCCATCAATACTTCATGAGCTTGGGGTCATCTTGATATGTTTTTGCGAGCTGATTTCCTTTAACCTGAGCAAGATTCACTATCGCATGTAAGCTTGCAATTTAGAATTACAGGATTCTGTGTACCAAAGAATTTGCCCTGAGACATTATCATTGGTAATGATAGAGGACAATGGCTTTGTATCCTTGTAGATGGTGACCACCATATTTGAAACTCAAGCAGTGCCAGTCCTCATCTACCCATAGTATAATCTGGAAGATATCCTGGTACAGACTAGCCCACGCATATGAGTAAGTGTTTCAAAGAGAAAGGGCTTCTTGCTGCACGGCCTGTTGGCCACTATGTTTTTCAGTCATGCCTGTAATTGGACTGCAAACACTCTCTGTGCTGGACTTGACAACCTGAGATGAATGTGAGGCCTGGAGGGGCCACTTGACATCGAGACTCTTCATAACTCTGCAAATTCAGACTTGAACTTTAGGGCATGGCCTGGCCTTCTGTGGGAGGCAGCTGCAAAGAAGCAGGCGGTGCCTGTAGCTCTGGTTGAATCAAAAGGTGTGAAAAAGGCAGGGCACAGCGCTTCCTCCCGCTCTCCTGCCCTCTCTGCAGCAGACCTGATTTCATATTCCAGGCATCCCTGCACCTGATGCCTCCGTGGTGTGAGTGGGAGCTCAGTGAGTAAGTTACAGAGCAGCCTTGTCCAGGAGGCAGAGCGAGCCCAGCGTACCCACCTCTGACAAGAAAACAACCCTTCCTTCCCCAGGTACCTTGTTGTTTATTTTAGCCACCCACTCAAAAAATAAATAAAACTTAAAATTTGCTGGCCAGTTCAGCCAGGAGTGCAGGTCTCTCTGAGAAAGCAAATCAGCTCACCTGCTGAAAGCTGTGAGATAGAAGATAAGAAACAAGATGCTTAAATCAGGATCCTATTCAAAACTAAGTCTGTGCGTGATTATTCTTCGTCTTACCACTCCTCAAAGATGTTTAGAGGACGTTAATGACTTGTCTTTTCACTCGGAGAGATCCCAGAGCAAATCGTAGATTGTACACAGTATGATAAATCTATTCTGCAGTCAAAGGCATGCCTCGACCAGTCTGAGGCATGTTTCATTTGTATTACAGTGCCATTAGGTGGCATAAAAAAATAATAATTTGTCAAGCTTCCACTTTACACTGCACTTGAGCTAATTCATGAGCCCGGTACAGGCTACTGCCCTTCACCCTGTGGATTTGGGGCTGGGTAGCCTATGCAGAGCTCTAGGTACACCCGCACCCAGGCTTAGACCTATGCTAGGTGGGTGCATGCAGGTTGAATCTGTATTTGTGATGCTGGGATGCAGCTATCTGTGGGGCAGTTGTTCCAACCAACGCTGAAATGCAGCCATCTCTGGGGTGAAACGTACAGGTTAGCTTTTCTACCAAACTGCTTAGGATTAGTGGCAAATAAATTTGCATTTCGTAGAGATTAGCAAAGAAAATCAGAATTGCTCAGATAGCAGTTACTCTCTGGAGTTACATTCTTCCTCTTGCAGAAACCATCCTGGAAATAACTGATTAAGGCTTCATTCTTGAGTCTTCTCTAAAATCCCATTCTTTCTTCTCTCCTCTTTCACCTCCAATCTGATCAGCAGAGTGGGTTGTAAAGTGATGCTGGTGAAGTGACTCTCTGGTTTGGGGAGAAGCTCTTTCTTTCTGAGAACCAGCAGCGCCATTTTTCATGGAGTCCAACTTTGAGTTTCATTGACAGTCTCTAGTTGTAGTACTGATCCAGCCAGATGGCTTAGCCTATGAGGTCTGGTGGGATCACAGGCAGAGACAGTGAGAGGAACAAGTGGATTGAATATTACGGTTTCCACAAAACAAATCTCACAACCATGGATAATTGAATAGATCTTCTCTGTGCTTATTCCAGTTTTGTGAGCTCGAGAGACACACTTTAAAGTGCTTCATTTTACCCCCAATTAACTTTAATTCATCTTGTCTTGAGCTCTTGAGAATGGAAACATTGCCAGATTGGTTGTCTTAAGTCCTTTTTAAAAAAAGGCAAAAATGTGAGGTTCACACTGATTGCACCAAATTCTTTAAAATAAGAGCATTCAAGTGAACTATTAAATTTTCACCTCTATGGAAATAAGGCTCTATGTGCAAAGTGGAGAGCCTGACAAGTGATTATTACCTTCTGTGCACTGTAAAGGCCTTGGAGTACCATAAAAAAAAAAAAAAAAAAAAAATCTATCGCTTCAACTCATTTACTTGGTAGGGTCTAATGAGTAATATTAGATGCTCCTACCGGAAAATCAACATAAGCCACTGTCATCCCATTTTGTATTAAGACTAGGATGTATTAGATATGACTGCAGATATAGTTTGCCACAAAGGTATAAAACTTGCTCTGGAATGATGAGAGTGGAAGGAAATAGTAATTCCTGTGGGTCTGAATATGGCCTAAGTGATGCCATTTTGCATGAAGACTCCATTTTGTATAAATGGTTTGCATACAGCACTTTCTTTTTCTTACTCCTCCCATTTTTCAATACACAGCGATGCCAATTTGGTCAGACCTTTGACTGCTGCAGTGGGCTTCTGTAGGCAAGTAAGGGTGAGACATAAAATAAGGGTAGGAATAATGCTGAGAAAAAACAAGAAACAAGGCACTGCCAGTGCAGAGCTTCTCAGGAAAGGAGTTAAAGTAGACAGAAACCTGTTGGTCTTGGATTCTTCCAACACATGAACATTTAAGTATAGTCAACTAAGCAGTAATGCAGTTTGGGAGTACAGGTGCAGTAAAAACGAGAGACTGAGCATAAGCGAGGTGGAAACTGGAGAACCATTGAGCAAGTTATAGAAGTCCCCCCTGTCTTTGACTGAAATCCTTGCCAGCAAACTCATGAGCAAGAAGTTATTCTTATTGCTTTGCTACTCTATTTAATCTGGCAATAAAGTCTACTGTGTAACAAGAACACTTATTATTACTGCCTGACCACCTAAAATTGCAGTGCAACAAGAGAACACCTAATAGCCAATGTGTTATCCCCATGGAAGGAAATGATCCATTAGCAAAATGCTATAAACTGGCAGGCAGGAGGGCAGCTAAGCATTTTGACCCTAGTAGCCTGGAGATAGGAAACCTAGTAATCCTAAATGTGATTGCCTCAGAGATAAGTTTAATTACTGAAAATGCTAGAACTGCAGAAAGCCTGCAAAAATCCATCTTTCTTTGGGAGCAAAAGGAAGCAATGAGGTAGTCTAACAGCTAGAAAAGGGGACAAAGAGCCTCATAATTAGTCCATTTGATCCTTATGTAATACTAATGTGTAAAATATACCACCTGTTTGGGGTTATGGGATGCCCTCGTGAATAAGTATTTCTACTGCATCATTGTTTCTTTTTAGTGCTTTTCTCTAGCATCTGGATGATGCCCTCAGTTCTGAAGCTGTGCATGCATGGAGGTATGTTGCATCCCACCCTTCCAGTTAGAAGGATCCAGAGAAAGTGTGGTCACAAAGAGTCACGTGTACAGAGAAGTTAATGAGCATAAGAACTCCATAGTGCTAGTAATTGTGGCTATGACAGAAAATTATAGAAATTATGTTGTGTGAGGTGGGAAACCTCTTGGAAACCAAAGGATTGTTCTATAGAGAGTTTTAATATCAAACATAGTAAGTATGAATTCAATCAAACATCCAAGTGAAGAAGTGAAATTCTGATGATACGGGTTCTGTGTGCCATGCATGTTTGAAGGGCTGCTCTGTGCCATTGCTTCAGTAGTTAACACTTCTGCGAATGAAGGTCTAAGAAGGCAACTCATGCTGCAGCTGAGAGCTGGAGGCAATAGTATCAAGTGACAGGCAGTTATGTTGTCCAAGTCCTGTGTCCTCAGATCTGTTTCAGTGCTTCAGGGACACTGAGGAGTAGCTCAACCCTATGACTATACAAATCGTAAATAGTTATGCCTATATCCAGTTGTAGACTTATGGAATATTTTTTTCCACAGCACTATCTAACTCTCTTCTGTTTATCTATGAAAGCAGAAGTAGTAGGATTCCAGGTTATCACTAATTTATCTCCTTGCTGATGGTAGTTGATCAGTAGCTGTTGGCTACTTTACATAAAAGTGCTATTTACATTGCTTGAAGTTGTTATATGAAATTCCTCCATCAACAGTTAAGGGAAATTCCAAGACAGTCAAAAGCTTAGCTAGGTATAAGTCCAAACAGTGATACATCTTATAACTGCGTGACTGCCTGCCTTTAGCCTGTGGCTGTGTAAGTGTCTCTGTCTGTGGAATAGTTGAAGCCATCTCAGTGAAGTCTTAATAATCTCCACCATGTCTCTGAAGTCAAAAGACTAACCTGAAGAGAAGTCTTACACTAGGAGCATGGCTATGGATAGGGGTAGAAGGAAATGGTTGACATCAAGTGGAGCTGAAGGAAAAGGTGATGATTCCTGCCTTTTTTTCTGGGCTTTCTCAGGAATAAAATTAAGAACTAAAATTCAGAGGTCAGCTGCGTCAAGTAATGTCCTGTTCAATGCCAGTTGTGCTGTGGTGTGCTTTGGGAAATAATAATCCCTTTTCTGGAAGGGTTTGGCACATTCAGTATGGGTCCCATGTGTTCGGTCGCTAGTATGAAGAGAGATGGTTATTAGCTGTCTGAAACTACCTGTTGTGTGAAATGGTGAGAGCCCTGAGTGGAGATTTTTGTATCTATTACGGTATGTCAGAGCATCAGCCCAGGGAAGCAACTCAGCAGCAGTTCCACAGATGCGTCCTCAGAGCCTTGTTAGTTTAATGCTTAAAACCGTTCCAGCTAACCCGTGTGAAACAAAGCAACAACTGTATCCACAGGTGGGGGCTCAGGCAACCCAAGCCAGCAAAAGGCAATCTTCCCTCCCTGGGGGAAGAAGGTGGGGGAGAAAATGCTGTGATCCTGGAAGCCTCATCTGCAGTGTCAGGGGCTGGAAGTAAAACCAGCTCCTCCACTTAGCTGAAAGCCAATGAGGACCTTGCAAATGTTATTTCAGACAGGGTCAGATGGGCAGGAAAAGTTAAACTTCAAGGTGCGGTTGTGCATGTTATCTGACCCGAATGGTTTACAAAACAGTCTCTATGATTGAGGAGAAATAATTGTGCTCTTTAACATCTCAATAGCAGAGTATATCGATCATGTGGGAAAAAACCCTACCCTAACCGCTAATTGAAACAGCAGTTGATTAGCAGTGGGCGCAGCACCCGCTGTCGTGGCAGGGAAACTGGTTGTTAAGGAATCACTTGGAAAGGACTGGCATCATTGATGAGCTTAAGGAAGAGCCATGCCCTTATGTCACTGCAGGAGATGGACCGATGGACTGATGAACTGTGACTAAAAGAGGAAGCAGGTGAGCCCCATCGATGGTGGAAAGGCAGCAGCCTCCACTGGGTGGCTTGCTTTCTTGTTCCCAGGTTTTGGCATGCTGTCGCACGGGGCTACTTCAAAAAGCCTCCAGCAAGTCTGAGACTTCAAAAGACCAGATGTGAGAATTTCATTTTAATGCACTGACACTAAGCCCAGGGTCATTGGTAATATCTTGAAAAAGTAACAAGCGATTGTGCAAATATGTGTCCCCCAGCTGTCTCCTTCTGTTAGACAGTGCCGGGTATTTTATCACAAATTAATCATGCATTCTGACAGTAGCTGGAGTGGCACTTACTGCTAAACTTATCCCTTTAATTAAATGTAGATGCTCCATCTTCAGGCTGACAGTCTCGGGACACCTGTTTAATTTTTTAATTGGGGCCAATGGTTTGCCCGTTCATCGTGCTTTTCCTTTTTGCATCTTCTCATCCCCACACATGTTTGCGAAATGTACCAAGCAGAGCTACAGATATTGAACAGGACAGGCTGGGCTGACAGCTAAGGTCACTTCCGTGAAGAACTGGAGCGCTCGTGTGCTTGAACTGAGAAGGCTGCTGCGTCTGTTAAATGCAGATTGACAGAAGTGTCCAAAGGACAACCTTTCTTTTCTATAGGAAGCATTTAATTACTGCTTTGCATTCAGTGGAAATGCTCACAACTTTCTGCACTCGGATCTCCCTGAATCATGATGTGTCTGATCACAACTTTCTTTCTCTTCCATCTAGCCTGCTTGAAATGTGTTTGAGAGAGACTTTTGTGGGGGATTTGGAGCATTAAAATGGCACTTTTGATCCTCTTAGAATCCCAAAACAATGAGTGGGTGAGCTGCTCGTTTCTTGTGAGAATCTAGATGTATCTGCCCTTGCTGTGCATAACTTCAAAAGGCTGGTTTGGAAATATTGTCTTGTTTAGTGATTATGTTCTGAATGGAGTGTTTTATGCTTCATTCCTTCAAATGGAGGATTTGGCTTTTTCTTTTCTTTTCTTTGGATTCATAGTGCTTTTCTGAAGTCAAGAAAGATGTTTTTATTATTATTTTTAAGTAACACACTTTGCTTTTCCAGTGCCTTTCCAGCTAAGGATCTTTGAAGACCTCACAAATTGTAATTAAGCTATACATCACTCGAGGTCTGGTTTTCTGCAGGGCTGCCTTACTCACCACATGAGATGGCTGCTGGAAGTATCCCTTTGTGGAAGAGACTGAAGGGTCTTCATGGCCTTCCAGCTCTCTGAAGACAGTTCTTAGCAAACATCTCTTCTGGGTGCTTCAGTTCAGTAAGGAAGAAAAAAAGGAGCTCTTTCTGCTCATTTTGCACCTGTTTCTACAGAGCAATTTGCAAGGTAACAGCTGTCAGATGGCTTCTTCTGGAAATGAGGCCTGGGATAATATCCCACTTATTCAATTGGCTTAGGTCAGCGTATACCAGGGCTGTCAGTGTGGTTAATTCACATCACTGTACCTTGCACCCCATTCAGGCGGCTGATGTCTTAGGCTGTGGCAGGAAATCCTTCCTGGAACAAAGTAGCTTCACGTCGCTGGTGTTTTGTATGATGTAAGAGTTGTTCAGAATCCTTCCTGATTACCTCATTTGTGGCAACCTGCCAGCTGCAATCCCATGCTATATTGTATCATATCTGGTTCACCTTCCCTTGTGTAAGGGTGTCCTGGATTGCCCCACAAGCACCTTAAAGTGATGCCACTTTTCTGTCCTGATGCTGACACTAATATTGAGGAGTGTCTCTCCATTTTTTTTTTTTTTTTTTTTTTTTTTTTTTTTTGNTTTATAGTCTTTTATGTGGACTTCACTGTCCTGTTGAAGCACTTCATGTTTGACTTACCTGGACTGGACTCACTGTTACTGAAGGGTTTCACCAAAGTCAGAAGTCTGGGCCTGAAATCATGCACAAAAGGTGCATTTCAGGCACATACAGCCCATATCCTAACTCAGGAGAGAGGGGAAATCTTTCAGTGACTGTCAGAGAACAGGACCAGGGAGGGTTGTTGAAGAGGAGACGGATCAGACTGCAGCAAGGGAGGGACCTCCAGGCACTTTATTGTTAGATGGAAAGTTGGAAAGTGGGGGGTAAGGAGCTTCCTAGGAGTTATTCTCAACTTTGGAAAAGATTCTGCTGCTTAAATGCAGCAAGCCTGACAATGGGCAAAGGGTCTCTCCCTCACTGCTCCTCTCTCCTCCCCATGGTCTTTTAAGTGGCAGCCTCAGGAGCAAAGGGTTGCTATAGGCACAGCAGCATGGTGCCTGGAGACATGGCTTTCCTAGCTGTGCTTAGGTTCTGTGTGCTTCCTGGGGGAGCAGACTTTGTGTTCAATGCCCTACCATGTTCAGAAACTCAGTTATTTACAGCTAGCTTTTTTATTTTTTTATTTTGCCATTTAAGATTGTTTTAAAACAGTCATGTACTTGAGGATGTTTGGGCTTTTTCTTTTTGTTTTGATGTCCTTCCTTCCAGAAAAAGGCTTGACAATAAAAAGAGAAACTTGGCTTCTTTCACAGAAACACGCATTAATAAATATCAGAGTGGGACACTAATCCTCTCTTTGGTTCCTTTTTGTACTGTTTTTGTTGGTTGGTGCCCCCTTCCCCCCTCCCCCAACATGCAGCACAGAGCAAACTTGGTATGGGCTAGAGAGGAGGCAGAAAGAGGCAACCAGTGCTTCCTACTTGACCGAGCAAGGCCGAGAGCACTGCACTGAGTGAGAATATCTGAATGTGAAGAGTTGGGAACAGGAATGAAGTCCTGAAGCTGAGATTTAACCCGAACTTGACAAGTTTTGATGAAATACAAAACCTGACAAATGGTGATCCTTGTTTAAAGCTCTGACGACCACATCCAGGTTCTACGCTGACTGTCAGATCTCTTACAAGTCTCCAAAGCAAAGAAAACTCGAATAGCTCCGACGTGCATGTTCTTCAGGTACGGTTGTCTAGGTATTGCTCATACACCTTTCTCTCCAGGGCTGGACTTCGTGTTGGTGTAGACACAACACAGCAATCAAAAGGATTCTTGCACTGGCTCTGGATCTTTCTACCCCAATTCAGACCACTGAATCAGTGCAGAGCACCATATGAACAAGGTACAGAACCTCTCCCAAGTCTGGCACTTGTGGCGGGCTTTGATGTGGAAGTTCATACTAAAAACCTACTGTTTAAGAAATGTTTTCCCTTTTACCTCTCTCCTCTGGGATTTGCCCAGAAATGGCTGGTGTCTGATAGCCTGATAACATTTGTGAATGAGTTGGTCACAGTCCAATCCTTAATAGCCATCTGTATTTCTCTGCATCAGACTGCAATCCAGCTCAGTTGGTCTGATTAGCACAGCCCTAGAGAGGCCACTGGCTAAATATCACAGTGAGTAAACCTTAGCCTCCAGCTCTGGGCTAGGTCCATCATGCCAAGAGGTAAAGGGATGCTTTTTTTTAGCCACTGATGATGCTGTGTTTGGTCAGAGTCTCTGTTTCTGATCCAAAATGTTTTGGGCCAGGTTCTGATTCCCTTAAGTCTAGTTTCATAGTAACTTAATTTGTCCATAGCCATACTAGTGAAAATACTTAAAGAGTAAAGGATTATTTGGTATGAACAGAGGTGGAAGAATTAGGTCCTTGATTAAAGCACTAAAAATAGCTAAATAGAGTTTCAAAGAAGATGTAATTACTTTTTTTATCTGCCCAGCTCTTATTATTTGTGAAAGTTACTGGGTGTTTCTTGGTGTGTTTTCAGACCTGTGACTTGATTGCATATTGCAGAGTCTTTTATGCGGCTCCTGAACACTGCAGCAATCTCTGCTTAAACAAATGTAACAATGGTAGTCAGGTACCTATTGCATTTACTATTTTTGTCCTGTCAACTCATCCTTTCAAAAGACACAATTTGAAATCAGTTTCTTCCATATTTATTCTCCATCAGTGAACTCCCAGATCTGATTTGCTCAGGTTTAAAGTCAAAACAAGATTTTTGTACCTGCCAGTGCTGAATGCTCAGCCGGGCATCTAAAACTCAAGCTGTGTTCTTCCTGCCGTGTGTGTTACCATGTCAGCAGTCATGGCTCTGGAACCAGCCCTTTGCTGGTAATTTTGCTGGAGATGCAGGAGGCGGAAAAAAATTTGCTTGCTGGTCTACACAACTTTTGTTTTTATCAGAAAACATGTATTAAGCCAAACTTCTTTCTCTTTTGCAATGGGCTAACATGTTTTCGCAGCTGCTCCGAGATTGCGCAGGTGCTGTAGAGCGGAGAGTGGGATCATAGGCTTGGAACAGGCTCTGAAGGCGGCAATGAGTAGTACCACAGTGTCTTTTAACTGATGTTACCCTTCTGCTTAAAAGCAAACAAAGAAATACCTCCTTCAGTTTATAGTCTTTATTATTTCCTGATGCAGCCCATTAAAGAGACAAATGGGTTTACAGTAGCCTGCAGTACTGTCCAATGTGCTGTGGTTGATATATAAATGACAGCTTGACAATTTCCTGTGTGTTTTCTCAGCAAGGCTCTTTTTAATTGTTAGAAGATTTTCTCCTCTTCTTCCATTATTGTGATGTCATTATACTGCAGCTCATTGGATTTCACACTAAATATTTCATGTTGGGAAGCAGAAGTGGTACTATTTTTTTTTGCTTGTCATGGTTTTGATTAGGAATTCCACTGATCCCTGTCCAGAAGAGCCCTTACTAAAATGCAGCTAGGGAATTAATAAGTAAAAAGTGCACAAAACCTTTTTGTCAAAGTTAGGACAATAAGAATTCCTACAGCTTCTTAGTCTTCTCTGTCTGCCTCTCAGCCCTCTTAGCCTGAACAGAGACACAAATTAATATTCTATTAAGAAAGAGAATTTTGCTTTCTCTTTGTCGAGTCTGTTTTGGCTTGAATGCCCTGCTGTGTGCATGGAAGTTGTTAGGGATGTTGGGAGGAATAAATTGTGCTCTGGATATTCAGGAATGTTCTGGGGTCTCTGTTCATTACAGTATCTTTTGTTTTTTCTCTCCAAGCTTCAGTATTTTGGATCTAGTTGGAAGACCTTTGGCAGAGGCAGAATGACAAGGAAAAAGTAAATTCTATTTTTTGAAAATATAAGAAAAGTTAAATCCAAATGTCAGTGTAGTTTCTGTGTGTTCTTACAGTTGGGCTAGTTGGGTAATCTACTTTTTTTTTCCCCCCTAAGGTTAAATCAAACCATGCCTATTTATGTCAAATGAGAAATGTTCCCCCCAATTCCTTCCTCTGGGACTAGACTTGAAGTATGCAATCTATGGGAAGCCAGCTGCCAGTGCAAGGAACGTGACCAGAAACGTCTTTCCCTTAATGAATGAGTTTATGTGCCATTAACATTGTTGATTAGTTTCATGACAAAATATTGCAGTGCAAAACAGAGGGCTGCCTTGTCTTCCATCCAGGAGCTGCTTATCAGCTTTGACGTTACAAGCTACTTCATTGTACATTTTCAGAGGATTGTGAAATTTCTTAAAGCAAGTGGCAAAAGGTGATTTTTTTGTTGTTGTTGTTTCTTCAAGTCTGTGCATGCCAAAGTCTTGACAAGGTGAAGCCCTGTGTAGTGTATTTGTTGGCATATTTCCTTGCCCTTCTGAAAGTCTGTTTTGATTTTGTTGGTTTTCTGCTTTGTACCTTCAAGCAACAATTCAACTTTAACAATGCATGTGAAAAACTCCACAAAGAGTTACTTTTATGTGATGGCTGGCTCAGAAACAACTCTTTTCTGTGACTTACATCCCTATTTTCAGCTGCCAGCTGAGACATATAGTGCTTGCTCCACTGGATAGCGGTTATACAAATTGTACTTGTGTGGGCAGCACCTGTCAAGTCCTCAACCTAAGTACTCAACTTGGAGTCCTTAAGACTTTGTTCCCATGATTTGTTTTTATTCTTCCCCTCTGTAGTGTGTCATCACAACTTCTAGAACCACTGATTGGTATCAGCTAACCAAATCTGACAGAAAAATGGTAGTCTCAAAGATGAGTTTCTAAAATCTCTGTGGAAGATAGTCGATGAGGCACTTCTATGACAGTCTCCTCTGCCCATATTGAAAATGGCAGCATTGGCTTAGTTGTTCTTAGATGAGAGAAAACTCACATGGGAGAGCTCTCGGGAAGGCCTGGCTGCAGGATGGATTTTGGATGAAGGTTATACCATCTTGGTTGCCTGCTTTGGTCAGTGATGAGATGTGAGTCTGCTGGGAAGAAGGCTTCATCCTATGCTTGCAGAGGTCCCTGTCACGATCCAAACTGGACTGCCCAGAGAGGATCGTGGCAGTTCTGCGATTCCCTTGGGCTAAATTAAGGTGAGCTGACACCAAACAATCAATTAAACACTTTATTGATGGCAAAGAAACAACCTGAACTTGGAAAGCGTAATGGTAGGCAACCTGAACTGGGAAAGTTCAACAATGGGCAACGTGCATTCTAACTGCAAATACTTATAAGCTTGCAGAAAGGAAAGGAAGAAAAGGGGGGCGGGGGGGGAGAGAGAGAGATCGCCACCCTTGGATCCTGCGATGTCGATGGTAAATGTGGCATTCCTCTGGTGGTGGGCGCACTGCTCTCAGAGCGCAGGGCATCCGGCTGCGCCAGCAGCCCTGGCCCCAGGTGGGGGAGGCGGGTCCGGAGCAGCAGCAGTGCGGAGTCTTCTGGTGGTGGGGGGCGCACACGTGGCTCCTCGGAGTTGTGTCTTTTATAGGCTAGTCCCCATCTCTAGTCTCGGCCCCTTGAAGACTTGTTCTAGAATGTTCTTTATCTTCTGCACAGGCGGCCAGAGTGGGGGTGGTGGTCATGAGGGGTCTTTCAGGTGGTCGTGAGCCCCTTCCCCAAATGAACTCTGTATGACCTCCAGTCATACAGGGCAAGTTGCTAGGCACATCAGAAGGTGGAACTGTGCATCCTCTGACACAACACGCCTCCCGGCTCCACACCTGTTGGCTTCTCACCTGTGGTGCTATGCAGACCCCAATTTGCTGCTATGGGGACCATAACTTGTCTCTATGCAGACCCTAACCTGTCCTGCAACAATGTTTGAGACATTAACTCTTTCAGTCTCTCACAGTCCCTATGTGACCTGCAGGGTGCATACTTTGCTCTGTGAGGATTTAAGTTCATCTGCTGAAGTCTTCCCATGTTGGTGGTGGGCTCTCTCAGACCTTTCATGGGGCTTTAACTTCTTGCTTCTCTCTTAAAGTACATCAGTCAAAGTTTCCTGTACGGGTCTTGTTAGGGGCAGCAGACAAAGGCTGACAGACTTGGAGGGTTGATTTGGCTGCCACTCAGAAGCATAAGTCCTAATTCAAGCCATACTAAGAATTCACATCTGCAGAATTGGGCTGGGAGCTGTGAGGTGGACAGAATCTTTAGCATGCGAGTTTCCCAGCCTCTAAAGCTGATGCCTGTACCCTAAGGGCATGCAGCTTGGAGCAAGGACTGATGAGCCAAAGGAGTTCAGCAGTGCAGAGGGAGGGGCAAGGAGAGGGCAGGAGGCCTTCGCAAATCCCTGAAGCTTCTGTTCAGGGTTGGTTCTTGACAATTTTCTTGTGTTTCTCTTTACATTTAAATTTTAAAGTATTGGAAAACATTGGTTAGGGAAATAGTGCTGTTTTGCCTTTGGAAATGTAATTGAACTCTTCTGTAATCCTCAGCTGTTATGTCTCAATGACGATAATGGGAAATCTGGATGAAGCTGTAGTTTGATGCCAGGATGAGAAGTGTTTGTCATGTGTTCTCAAGGAGTTTAGAAATCGCTGTCCTACACCATCCCTCCTGATTATGAAAGCTATTACTGTCTTCCTCCCAAAATAAGCCCTGTTCCCTTTCCCCTGTCAGCCCAATCTTCATCTTTTCTATGCGGAACTGTACCTAGACCAGTATCCTCCAAAACATTTAATTTTACAGGTGCTATAAAATCTGTAGCCTCTGCACTGTTTGGATATAATGAGAGAGACCTCATGTGATGGCTCACCTGCTTGTGGCTGATATCATAGCGCAGCTTTCCTTGCTATCTATCTTGGCATGCCCCCATACTTTATTGGATGCTCTGAGATTAAATCTGGTTTCACTTCATAAAGTGACTATGAAACATGGACACAAACCAAAGCCCAGACAGATGCAGAGTTGATTGCACTATGTATATTTTTCACTTCTTTGAGTGGATGAATTTGTAGCTTTCCTAATGATGTTTGGCTGGTGTCTGAGTGGGGCCGAGATGGCAGATGGCCCAAAGCGGTGTGACTGATCTAGGATGAGCTTGGGAGCCTCCACATCCTAGGGGAAAAAGAGGGACTTGGCAGGTACCATGTCCCACCTTCTAATGTCCTTGGCTTCAGGAATTCTTCATTTCTTTAGCAGAGAAGCCCAGTCAGGCCCAGCATGTCGTAAAACAAATCTGCTGCAGATGAAAATGGCATGCTTGTTTCTTAGCAGATCCCATTTAAATGGCAGCGTGAGCCTAGATATCATCTGCTGTGTGCGCTCTTTGTTCTGAGCTTGTACAGACGGGTGATTTGCATGGCCATCATTTCCAGAAGTGTCATCTGCCTCAGACCAGATGTTCATCCTTCCTCTGCTGAGACTCTGCTCTGCTCTTTTCTTCTTATTCCTTACTCTTGAAACAAATCTCCTACAGACGTTATCATCAAGACTGAAACTATGCAGTCTCCCTTCGACTGACACGCATCCAGCTAATATCAGTGCAGCTAATTGTGCTGAACCCTCCCCATGACAACTGCTGCCGTTCTTGCTGCCAGTCCCTCCCAACACCCTTTGTTCAGGCTTTTGCATACCTAGGCATAAGATGGACGTAAGCTCCACCCTACCATAACCTACCGCCCCCCAACCAGAGGAGCATTTAATGCAGGCTCAGTGTGAAGGTTAGTGTCCTGCAGGAAATATCCTTTCACACTGCCAAATCAACGTGGAGGCTTGCAAGGATCAGCTGCCGATGACTAGAGGGGCTGAGGATTGCAGCAGCCCTGACAAAGCTGATGGATGTGGTGTTATGTGATCAAAGCTGGACAGTGCTATGACCATGGGGTTGTAGGTTTTGAGGACGAGATTAGGATAAGGTCTATTTTTTGTCGTTGACATACAAAAAGAAGTTCCTGGCTATATAATATCTTATGTCTTTTTTTGGCTATCCTGGTACCATGAAAGCATCTCCAGTTTAAGTTTTGTTGCTTGGGTTACTTTTCCTGCATTTAATTCTGCCTCTGGAGTTCCTAACTCTTCTTGCAAGAAGTGAAACCAGCAATCATCCACTGGAAAAAGACCCTGAGATCTTGAACTGCAAAACCAAGTACAACGTGTTGCACAGTAAAATTTTTTTTTTGTCCTTTCTGTTCCCCTCTCCTACCTCCCCACTATACCCACCAAGTGTTTCTATAACGTAAAGATAATTTTGGACAGAAATTTCTTTTCTAAATTGGCTTTCTCTGACTGAATAGGGCACATAATCCCTACAGTGGGATTACTTTATCTTACGATGATGTCTTTGAAGATTTATTGTTCTTTAAACGTTCCTTGGACACTGCTTTTGAATTTCATCCATTTTTACAGATAGCAAGAATCCTGTCCATTGCTTTTGTGCCTTCCTTTCTGTAATATGGGTCAAATCATGCAACTAATTGTAGGGAAATGAAACATTGCCCAGTGTTTATTAGGCCCTGACAGCGTGGTCTGTGCCTCACGAAACAGGAAATCACAATCCCTGCTTCAGTGCTCTCATGAGCTGAGCAGGGCAGTGGATATTACATCTAAGCAAGCAGTGTCTGGGATGAATCAGATCACTAAAGCTTGGTTTTAAAGTGGTACACAGTTTTTGTTACTATTTGCTGGTGAATTTGTTTGAAAGGTCTCACTGAAGCAATGTCTCTGCAAAGACGTGAATGGAAGAAGTGAGGTCAGGCATGTAAGAAATAGCAGACTTTTATGCATGGGTGGAAGGCGAGACTTTCACAAGAGTGAGAGAGAGAAGCTGGTTGGGAGTCTTAAAGGGAGCACAGGGAGTAAGTGGGAAGGATAAGATGTTGGGGAGATGTGAGTAGGAAGCAAGAAGCTTGGATTTGATGTGGTAGGTGAAATGAAGCCAGTGGTGGGATTCAAAAATGGAATTAGCACAGCCCAGTGCAGGAAAAGAACAGAATGGCAGAAGAATTGTACTGGGCATATAGAAAGTAAGTGAGAGGCAGAAATCACCAAGGTTGGACCATGGATGGACAGTGAATACGAGTTAGATTGGACCTAGATCTCTGAAAACAGAACTTCAGGTTAGACTGAGCAAATAAGAAGTGAGCAAAAGCAGATGGCAGGGTGGTTTGAGTCTCTGTGAAGCTAAACAGGAGAGTTCAGTGCTTAGTAACTTCAGTATTCCCAAGAAAGCATTAAATAACTATCTTTCAAACTGTTTTTTTCCTCTTCATTTTTGGAGCATAAAGCATTCCTGGGTTTACAGAGATGGACTTGGACCTGACCTGGGAGGGTGGATCTGCGACAGGATGGTCAGCTCAGTTTCACGTGTTGGGCAGAATTTGCTGTTCCAGTGGTGCTAATGGCATGGGTTGGGTGTTGGAGTCCCCCTTAGCTCCCTTTTCCTCAGGATGCAGGTACCTGCCCTTAATGTTGAGTAAATAAAACAGCAGTAGAGGTAAATGGAGAGCCAGTGCAAAGACTGCAACCTGTTTTGCAGGAACTTGGATATAACACCTGCATGGGGCTGGCAGCTGGGGCTGTGCTCAGTAGAGTGACGCCTGCTGAGATTATAGTTTCTTCTTTTCTATTTGCATTTTCTTGGAGGTTGATTTACATAATGTAATGCAGTAATGGGATGCTGACATGAGGCATGGTTGAGTTAAACTCTGGAATGGCTTATTTGCATTAATGCCAATCAGTTGGTGCTGGCAACTGGCTTTTTTATTTAAAAAGGGAATCTCCCAGGTCTCCTTGCTACACCTGCCAGCTAATCAGCAGGAGATGGGACATCAGATTCCCTGTCTTGTCTTGCAGTGTCTCTGGATTAAGGCTCAGAGATGATAATACTCAGGAGAGGCAGACAATGTAACTCAGCTGGAATGTTTCCCTGATCTGCTTGTTGATGTGTTTTTCAAATGGCTTCAGTGTCAATGAAGTGAGCTGATGAGCTGATGCACATGCCAAATTCATATTGAACTCACCCTGCTCCTTGCCTCCTAGCACAAATTTCCACCCACCATCCAATGCTTTGTGACATATCTAATATGTCCTCTCCTAACACACAGTTCCCCATAGTGCTGCCTCTTGCTGAGATGGTTTCATGGGTTTTCTGCATCCCTTGTGGCTGATGAAGACAGCACTGAAGTTCCCTTTCCTTTTTGTCCAGCTGATGGCCTGGTCCCGCTAGCCCCTCAAGGGAGAGTCTTTAGGGGTGGTTGTGTATGTTGGTATGTACTGGGCCAATGACGAGCAGCATATTCAACTGTAGGTACGAAACCTGAAAGCAGTGCCACCTGCCAAGCCTAAAAAGAGGTGGGTTTTTTTTTTTTTCAAACAACTGGAGTGTAGAGCTTTGGTTTGCACAGCTGAGAGTGCCAGGTGAACTATGAATTAATGTGTAAAAAACCTTGGGAAAGTTCACAATTGTGTACATTGTTATGAAGTCAATAACCAAGTTATGTCAGGTCTAGCTGAATACATTTTGTTTCCTTTTAATCCTCCTTTAAGCTTTACTTCTCCCTGTCTAGCATGATTTTTTGTTTTGTTTTTTCTCTACTCCCTCATTCTCCAGCACTGTAACCCCACCTCTTTGTATTTTTTGCACACTGTAAGCTAAACAATAGGGATGAGTTTTATAGCTGCTGAGATTAGATGAGCCCTTCTGGAGTATTTAAAGAGGGACTGGGCCCCTTGAGCAGACTGGAAAGGGCCCAGGCTTGCATATGGGCAGCAGGCTCTGCGAGTTGATGAGACTGCTCCTGCTGCAAGGGGTGAGCAATCCCTCAATGTATCAGCTGCCTGCAAACGGTTATAAAACAATCCACCACAGATTGGGGCAAGGTTACAAACATATGGAATCATTCATTTGGCTATCTTTGAGCTAAAAAAGAAAATAAAGCTGTTCAATTTACCCAAAATATGTGTAGGATACAGCGTCATTTTTTGGAGGCCTGTTTTAGAGTCTGGTGCTGAGGAAGGATGTGTGTGCTTGGGGCCTTCTTGGTACAGGCAGGAGGCACCTTCAGATGAAGCTCCAGCTAGTTTCTGGACCCACAAGGTGACTGTGATGTGGTAAATAATCTGCTGCTTGGAAAGAATTTGTTTTTTTTTTTACTCTGCACAGGGATGACGGCACAAAAAGAAAAGAAGATGCAGTAAGTGATTATGGGAGAACAGTCACACTTTGAAATCATTTGCTAGCCAAGTAGTCTGTCTTGAGTCCTGGCTGCCTCAGGTTGGGATTCTCTATGGTAAATCTGCTGGGCTTTCTTCCCTAAAAAGTGGGACTGTAGCAGTCTGTGCATCTCTAAAGATGGCACTCCTTCCTCTTGGGTTGAATTGCCAAGATTCAAGATCATGGATGATGGCTTTCTCTTTCTCATGAGTAGAACCATGAGTTCATGGTGCAATTCTGCTTAATTGCAAATAACATGTTACCCTGGTCTACTGAATGGAGCAGAACCAAATGCTGCTCACTGCCAGTTTTTGAGCTGCCTTTCCAGACACAGTCTAACCCAAGGAGCTGTTGCTCAGGTCCCTGCCTGTGCCTCCTGCCTGTTTGGTTCCTGCCCAGCCTGCAATAGTTTGCAGGTCTGGGCACTGCCTCAGCCCACTGGACTTTCTGTTTCATCAGAAGATGAGCATATTGCCTTCGTGTGGGTTTTTTATCTATTGTTATGTGAAGGGATGATACTTGATCATTCAGACAACCTAAATTACAGTGGTGACCATTATCCTGATTATCTTTCTCTAGCTACGCTTGTACTCTAGGGTTGCAGAACATACAGAATTGCTGTTAGTGGGGGTGTGTGTCCACTAAGATGTCAAAACTAGACTAGATTTTAAGCCTGTGCTTTTGTCTTACAGTAGGTGTATCAGCCTTGATGCCCTCTTCCATGAGGCTCTGCCTGTGTGCCGTGGGTAGCAGTGCTCTTTATACATGGTCCTTGGCATTTAGTTGGTGATGGGTGCTCACTGACACCTGCCACTTTGGCATCAGATCTGGCAGATGAAACATGCTTTGAGAAGTTCACGTGAAGGGGCAAAGAAGAAAGGGGGAAAGCAGACATCATTAACGACCTGTTTGATCCTGACTTTTCTTACCTGATTGTCTGGGGTGGAGGAGGGAACTGATCCAAGCAGTCCCTTCCAGTCCTTGGACAGTGCTTGCTAATTTGCAATTGCTTTTTACAATTGCCACTCTAAAATGCATATTTACATAAACAACCATGAGCTGGACCAAAACAATCGTGAAAGAAGCTGGACTGTATTGAAAGCTGTTTCTAGTAGCACTGTCTGCAAACAAAACAAGATGTGCAGTACAAAACCTATTAACTCGATTTGCTATATTTATGTTTTGTGTGTTCAAGAACAGCAGGTTGCTATGGACCATCGTGTAATCCAAATTGCCTTGTAGGGACTCGGAGCTTTAAACCATTCCAGAAGTTTCACAGCACTTTCTTCCCTCCAGAGGCCACCTGGCAGCACTGCAGATTTCCACATGTGATTTTCATCTAAGGTCTTCCCCAGCTATATATAACTCATGGTAGCAAAATCATCTGAGGGTGCTAGTAACTTTGAAAAAAGCCCTTTGGGCTTGGGATGTAAACAAGCCTTTCCGGATGGGATTCAATTTGTTTCATTGGGGCTAAATTATCCCTTTGGATCCACTATGCAGTTCTTAAATAAATGGCTTAAAACTGGTTTTGGGATGCTGTATAAATGCTCTTTCATGTCTGAGCTGCACTGGGTCAGCTCTGCCTGAAAGGCTGATGCTGTATTTCAGGTATTGCACAGAAAGTACCTATTGATGTTTTGTCCGTACGGTGGCACGAGTGCCTGACAAAGTCTTCATGTGGTTACTCTGAGGAGGGGGAAAAGGTGGCTTTCCTGGCTGAAGATCCAAAACAGGGCACTTCTTTCGCAACAGGCCTTTGAAGCCACCCACTATACCTTGTATATACCTGACATTAACAGGCCCTAACATTTTAGCTAAAAATTAGGAAATTATGAAGGTGCTGCTTGTGTTGCACTTCCCCAGTTCTGCCAGAACTTCTCCATTTAAAAACAACAACAAAAAATCAGTGTTCACTGATGAAAGAGGCTAAGCAGGGCTCTTCTGCCTTGTGAGAAGACAACCCAGCTTGGAGAAAGGCGATCGAGGTTCCTCTTCCTGTCCTTGCACAGGAGAAGGGTGTAAAGTAACTATATGCCCTCCCCTGGAGGAAAATCCACCTTAGCCAGAGCGGGCAACGTTTGGGACCTGCTGCTCTCTGCAGGGTTTCCTGGGGTGCTGCTGTCTGCTCCTTGCACGGTTTGATTCACCTCCTCAAGCGTTACATGGGGAGCCTCAGTGCCACACTTGGAGCTGGGATTTCCCTCTGAATGGGTTAGGGGATAGCAGTTGTCAGTCTATCGGCATCAGTCTATCAGGTATTATGTGGAAGCAGGTATCTGTTATATCTGGGCAAAACATTTGAAACTTTTTCAGTGCTGTGAAAAAGGTGATGACAAAACCATCCAGCAGTAGGCAGGGTGTGGCTGCTTTTCAGTACATTTGGATTAGCAGGAAAAATAATGGAAATGTGGTGTTTCTCTCTCTCTCTCTCTCTTTTTTTTTTTTTTTTTTTTTTTTTTAATCTGGAAGGTGGAGCCAGCAATTTCTCCTGCCCTGGGCTGTCATGGCTAACTGCTGTTACTACCCCAGCTAATAGAATAGGTGCATGTGCAATAAGTCATGAGAGAAAACATGAAAGCACTGTTATTTTGTTAGCATTGGCTCAGGTGTTGAGGACCTGGGACTAATGGACATTCAGCAGAATTTGGCATAACTGCAGAGTTTTTGGCCCAAACCTTGTAATTCATTACTATAGGGCTCTGGAGAAATCTTTCCATAAGCAGCTATTTCTAATACCCAGTACCTAAGACTGGTTGCTGATCAAAGGTTTTATATATGTTTTTTTAATTTATTTTCTTTCTTTAAGTACTAAAACTAGTTTTATTTGTGTTGCCTGATATCAGTGGTGGGTGGAAGCGATTAATTTATTCGGATCTAAGTGGGCTTTAAAATATGTACAAAAATGCAGCAGGTGGATGATGTAGTGCTGTTACATCTTTCCTTTAATGTAGGAAAGTGGAACGTAATTGCATGAAGTAGTGGTTTTGAAATATCAGATGTCCATTAGCGCATAATTAGCAAGTTAATGATGTGTTGCCAAACATGCGATGACCTCTTTTTCTCTATTGAACTTCTAGATACTGTTACTTATTGCATTAGCTTCTTGGAAAATGTGCACTGGTGGCAGTACGCTCAGCAGTGTGTTCTCATAAGGCTCGTCTGGCTTAGGCCTATTTGCATGAAATACTGGAAGTCCTGGAAGTGGACTGAAGGTCTTTGTAATGCTGAACATGCATGAAAATGTTAGCAATTTTTGCTGTTGCCCTGAGTACATCGGGGCCCAGCAAGTCTGGGCTACTTTAAAACATGACAAATATAACAAAACCAAAAGATCATCAATAAAAAGGAAAATTCTGAGTAGTCCATAGTCTTCTTACAGAGTTTGCTCCAATGGGATGTAAGCACCTGAGACCAGGATCTAGCACCCAGTCCTTTTACACACTTTTCTGTTGTACGTACATAGTATATGATTGTCTGAAGGAATAATTAATTACAGATTTACCTTGCTCTTTTATTCACATAAGACTCACTAGCTTAGGAGAGCCAGGTTATTCACCGAAGTAAGTCTCTTGCAATAATTTTGAATCCAAATGTGGACATTTTAATTGAAAATGGTTGGTGATTAGAAAGGAATGCTCTTTTGTTCGTTTCTGACATAGTATATTATGTTAGGTCAAGTTCCTTTTGGCTCATTAATGAGATGACTGCAGTGATGATTAAAAAATAATAATTAAAAAAATTGCTCTTTAGCTACAAAATCTCAATCTGTTTGGACAGCGAGCGTTGTCTAGGGTGAGCAATTGCACATTCCATCACAACCAATTTTGGCATTTGAGTATGTCCTGACAAATAGCTTTGTGCACATCATAATATTATTCCAAGAATGATACTGGCTTTTGAAGTGCATCATGCTAAATGGAAGATTCAGTGCACATTTCATTGGGTAAAGTAAAATCTTTTTTAAAATTTCCTTATAATTTTGCAGCTACAATTTAGAGACTTGTCTGTTTTTAGGATAGTCAGGTGGACTTTTGAATGCAAGAATTTTTTTATTGTCCCAAACCAAGCTTGGATTACCTTTACCTCTAAGTGTCTGGCATAACTTTCTACTCCTGAGTTCCTTTTCTTTGCCGTGTTCAAGTGTTCTGCTTATAACATCTCCCTTTGTTTTGATCACCAACTCTCATCATCATGCCTTCTTCCATGCTAGCTTTCACATAGATCTACCTCCATCTCTTGAAAGATTAAGTGATCTATCTCTCTCTTTTTCTGTTCTTTTTGGATATAGTTAGTTTCCCCCAAGAAAAATGATGCTTGTCTCCTAATAAAGATGAGTTGTGTTATGTACTGCTCTGGACGGTCTTGTGGTGTTACCTTTAAAATGTTGCATTTGCTAGTGCTGTTTTAAGGTTTACGGCTAGACAAGATATCTCTCTTGCTTTGTTCATCTTAATCTGAAAGGTCCTGGGTTTTAGAGTGCTACACAGGCTACTGCTCATGTTAAGAAATAAATATATACTGGGCCAAATTCTTGGGTTGTGCAACTCTGCATACTCTATACTTGTTTGGACCATGTTTTTATTTTATCTCATTGCTCGCAACATCAAACTTATTTAAGTCAAATTGTAGAGTGATTCAGAATTCTTCAGAATTCGATGAGGGATGGCAGGCTTGTAGCCAATTTCACCACCTCTGAAACTTACTCTCTTGTGCTTAGCACAATCTAATCATAGATAAATAGAACAGAAATCTTTACCAATTACTCTCCTCCACTTGAGATTTGGGGGGCAAAAAAAATTCCTAAAAATTTTAAAAGTTATAGAACAAAATGGTGCAGCTTTTCCCCCAGAGGAACACAGAGGTACTTAAAAGTGTAAATGGGGATTAGAAAGTGATATCTTCTTTGCAATGACAAAAATAAATGTCTGATAAGCATATGGGGTGAGAGAGGAGGCCTTCTTGTCCCCTTCTTAAGAAAATCTTACTAGATTCTAGTGCACTGGAGAATTTATTCAAGAAAACTGTGGTTTGTTTGTGTGGAAAGAATGGCTGCTGTGAAGTTGTCAAGGTTAGCATGACCTGTCGAGACTTGCAGATGGAAGCTCAAGTTGTGCAGCTTAGCTCTGCCTGGGTAACAACTGTACCATGCACAGTTGCCCTGAGATGCTGGAGAAGAGAATGTGTGTTTGGTACCAGCTCACCTGGCTTTCCACCTGCCACATAGACTATTGAGGCAGCTTGCAAACAAGACAGGACTCCTTGACTGTCTGTACTGTCTTCATAACACATAGCCTTTTATATGGGCTAGTAGCTGCTGCTCTGCTCTGGAAAATGGATGTGTTGATATTCTGCTCACCAGGTACAGCTACTAAATAAGGTCCTACCAAACAGGATCACTGAATCCTGTGTACTCAGCTATGTAAATGGTGGTAGTCTCCAAATGCTATGTTGGTGTGTTTGTTGAAAATGAGGCAAGAAGACTGCAAAAACCACTTTCTGCAGTGTGAAATCTTTCTTTCTGAGCTAGATCACTTTATCTGGGACCTAAAATTGCATGGGAATGAGACACCTTGACTTAACTAAATCCAACTTTGAAGTTAGCCCTTCTGGAGTAAGTGGGTTGAACTAGAGACACCCAGAGGTCTTTTCCTATATGAATTCTTCTATGGTTCTTCCACTAGTTCCAGCAGAAGACCTAGTATTTCCTCCAATAATGTTAGCCTGAGTGATTTCTATTCTATTGTGAAGAAATATCTTTTCTGTGAGAGTGGCTTTCCATATATTCTCCTTTTGATATTTAAACTGGTGGAGGGGGCAGACAGAATGTCAGGAACTGATGAATTTAAAGAAAGCTAAAAGAATAATCATTAAAACTAGGCAGAAAGTGGTGTCACCATTTGACAATTTAAGAGCTTAGAAATCTTTCCCATTT